>JAKTYG010000079.1:0-46893 GCA_030564725.1 Chernovozyma sophiae-reginae
TACTGCCCCTTGCGCACTAGATTCACCTCACGCCTGCACACCGTCAGTTGATGTTACTAATTGATTGCGACTTGAGTGGGAAACTAACCTCCGAAATATAAATGAGACTCAATATACTTGAGAAGACACAACATTATTATTGATTGACAAACTTCAATTGGTTTTTAAATTTCATCTTAACTAATAGTTTTTGGTAAATTATTGAATTTTACTTGTTAATTTTAAAGAACAAAGACCATTTTGCTATCAATTGCTTACAAGAAAAAACATAAAAACCTTTCAGAAAATGACTTTTAACTTATCTACTGAACTCCCTGCTTGGAAAGAGTTACAAGCTACTTATGACAAATCTGGTAAAAATCTTAAAGTAGTTGACGAATTTAAGAAAGATCCAAATCGTTTTGAAAAATATTCAAAAACTTTTAAAAATTATGACAATTCTAAAATTTTATTTGACTTTTCAAAGAATTTAATTGATGATGAAATTCTTTCTGAATTACTTGAATTAGCTAAAGAAGCAGATGTTGAGAAATTAAGAGATGCTATGTTCGCGGGTGAAAAAATTAACACCACTGAAGATAGAGCTGTATATCATGCTGCTTTACGTAACAGATCTCTTAAGGTGATGGCTGTTGATGGAAAAGATACTGCAAAAGAAGTTGACGATGTCTTGCAACACATGAAACAATTCTCAGAACAAGTTAGATCTGGTGAATGGAAAGGTTATACTGGCAAGGCAATTACTGATGTTGTTAATATTGGAATTGGTGGTTCTGATTTAGGTCCAGTTATGGTCACTGAAGCATTGAAATCCTATTCTAAGCCAGGGTTGAACGTTCATTTTGTTTCTAATATTGATGGAACTCATATTGCTGAAACCCTTAAAGATTTAAATCCTGAAACTACTCTTTTCTTGGTTGCTTCGAAAACTTTCACCACTGCAGAAACTACAACCAATGCAAACTCTGCTAAGCAATGGTTCTTGAAAGCTGCAAAAGATGACGCTCATATTGCTAAACATTTCGCTGCTTTGTCTACAAATGCAGAAGAAGTTGGTAAATTTGGTATCGATACCAAAAATATGTTCGGATTCGATAATTGGGTTGGTGGTAGATATTCTGTTTGGTCTGCAATTGGTTTATCTGTTGCTATATATATTGGATTTGACAATTTTGATTCATTTTTAAAAGGTGCTGAAGCAGTTGATAAACATTTCCAAGAAACTCCTTTAAAGGATAATATTCCAGTATTAGGAGGTTTAATTTCAGTTTGGTATAACAATTTCTTTGGTGCTCAAACTCATTTGGTTGCACCATTTGATCAATATTTACATAGATTCCCTGCTTATTTGCAACAATTATCAATGGAATCGAATGGTAAATCAGTTACAAGAGGAAATTCTTTTACTAATTATCAAACTGGAACGATTTTATTTGGAGAACCTGCCACCAATTCTCAACATTCCTTCTTCCAATTGGTTCATCAAGGTACAAAATTAATTCCTGCTGATTTTATTTTGGCTGCTCAATCTCATAATCCAATTGAACACAATTTACATCAAAAGATGTTGGCATCAAATTTCTTTGCTCAATCAGAAGCTTTGATGGTTGGTAAAGATGAAGAACAAGTTAAAAGTGAAGGAGCAACTGGAAATTTGGTTCCACATAAAGTTTTCTCTGGTAATAGACCAACTACTTCAATCTTAGTACAAAAGTTCACTCCTCAAACTTTAGGTTCTTTAATTGCTTACTATGAACATGTTACATTTGTTGAAGGTGCTATTTGGAATATCAACTCATTTGATCAATGGGGTGTTGAGTTAGGTAAAGTTCTAGCCAAGGTCATTGGTAAAGAATTACAAGATAACTCAAAGAAAGTTGAATCTCATGATCCTTCCACTAAAGGATTGATTAATCAATTTAAGGAATGGGCTGAATAACTAGATGACAACTATGGTGGTGTCTCAGCAACAAAATTGTGAAATTTTTCCTGGACTCTCGAGAGAGAAAAGGAAGAAGAATGAAAAATTGAACAAGTGAAGTTTTTTTTTTTTTGACAATTAATTTGATGATTATGTTTTATTTTTCTTTGTAATTGTAATATTTGGAGTGCTTGATAGTTCACGGCATGACTCTAATTTGTAAACTAGAGAAAGTATACCCTTTATGGACCTTTATTCTCTCTTGAAAGTGTCCAAATATCATTTATTGATGTGGAATACGCAGGACCTCATCTATAGATTTTGAGCCTGATGGGCCCTTTTGTTTGTATCTGCAGTACATCAGCACGAGAATGATAGACCATCGTAGTGGCTCTTTTTTTTTCTCTGATCTTAGATCAATAGAAGACTGTACAAAGGTTCGTTTTGCATTCTAATACCTTCTTTAATCCTGTGGTATAGATAGGTGAGATTTTCGGGCCAGATTATATACTGAAACCCATTTTCCCACCATGTCAGATTCTGAAGTTGACCACCATTTAGAAGAAGATGGCCAATTAGATAACCCAATAAGAGCTATCATAGTAATAAATGCTCCTGAAGCACCAGAAGGTGATATGGAAGAAAGATTATTAGATACGATACAAAGTTTTGAAGATATGAATAAATTTTTTGATTTGTTCGATGAAACTATTGCAGTTCCAAATGAAGAGCACATAAAATATGAGGTTGGAAGTGATGGAATGGTGGTTGTTTTAGTTGATACCAAAGACCTTAGAGATAAAGTATTGACATTTTTTGATGAATATCTGAACATAAAGGGTATAGATGGTACAGAGGATGGCGAAATACCAATAAGTAAGAAAAAGAAGAAGAAAACAACCTCTAGTTGAAACTAGAAGACCGCTTACAGTTGAAATGGACTTACATGGAAATAATTGGAACCTCATCAACAATTGCAAGCTTACACCAAAAATATTTACCTTAAAAGAAACGGAAAAAAAAACTAATCAATGTTCCCATCTGATATCATGAGCTTCTCTTAGTACCAATCGCTGCTTCCCATATCATTTGTTTAGAGATATAATATAATTTAACATGATTCATATGTATTCTATGTAATGTATAACCTTCGTTAGCATAGTGAGGACTGCACACAGTCCAAGTCAGGTCTCTTTTCTTAAAACTCCGCCAAACTTTGATCACAGTATCCATAAACTAATTGGATACCTTGAAACCTAACCATTACCATTCTGTTAATTTCAAAGTATTACACATTTATCTATCATGACTGATTGGAGAAGAATTGATATCGATGCATTGGAACCCGAAAACTTCTTATCAAAGCAAGATTTAATCCCTGATTTACCTCCGGTTTCTAAGGACCAAATTGTGCAAATCTCTCAACAATGTCGTTCTGCTTTATCTCTGGGTCAATTCATCGTAGCACTTACCACTGCATTGGACACTCCTCCATATGTTTCCGATGAAGAAATAAAATCTTTACATGCAGAGACTGTATTTGAAGTATTATGTTCCATAAGAAACAATCATAATGTTAATGACTTACCAACTTTTATCAAACAATTGGATAACGCTCAACAAGATACGTTGGTCAAATATTTGTATAAAAGTATGAGCACTCCTTACGGTACTAAACAAGGAGGTTTGATATTAAGTTGGTTTGAAAAGACTGTGGAGATTACTGGTTTAGGACCCATAGTTCGTTATATGACTGATAGAAGAACTGTTTAATTGCACATGTATTCTACATTTATGATTCTGTTAAGGTATTGACAGGTTGTAAGTAGGCTCATTTATATGTGTATACATATATATATATATATACTAGTAATATTATTAAAACAGATGTTTAGGAATTGAAAATAAAATAGATGAAGAAAAAAATTTGATATCTAATTGTAGGTATTATTGTTATTAGTATTGGAGTGAAATGAAAGTTCACTGCAATTATTCATTGGCTCTCATGAATTTTCAATTACCGTTAGGTATTTGGTTTGATTGGTGGCAGATTTTTGCTTGAGCTTTGTTTCAAGAGTACCGCTGACGTTTTGAAATTTGGAGGGTCCCAATACTTTGGTAGGAGAAAGTTTATGGGTACTTTCAGAATCATTTTCTGAACTAACAACTACACCAACGTCTCTAAGATCCTCATAAATTGCAGGACCATGAAAGATTGGATCAGTGAAGTGTACAAATTGATCTAAGAAATCAATGCTAGGTAAGGATTCGTTCACTTTTGGAGAAGAATCGAATCCAGGTGTAAGACTTGTCTTAGGCAATATCACCTGTTTAAGTTCTGTAGATTGCAGATCAATCTTCTTTAATAAAGAATCACGTTGGTGCACTATTTGATGGTTATTGGCCTGTAAATGTTCAAGATCTGCTCGTAAACTCGCAAGTTCGGCTTTATAAGTCTTAATCTCTAGTAAATGTTTTGCAGTGTTTTTTGAAGCTTCTTGTTCTGTGCTAGACAATTGTCTTGATAACTTGACAATCTTAGCTTGTTTATCATTCACCAACATTTTAGATTGTTCTATTGATGTCTTGTTCGAGTCTATTTCAGCTTTTTGAGAATCAATTTTGGATGTCAATGACTTGTTCCTTTCAGTTAATTGGGTGTTTGTTTCCACGCTTTCCTGAAGCTTCCGCTTAATCTCTGAATAATATTTTTCATTTTGAAGCTTAGTGCTTTGCAGCTCTTTCAATAAAGATTCATTCTTACTGCTCAATTGTTCGTTCTCTTGTTTTATCACTTCAAGAGTATCTCTCAAAGTTTGAACCGTTTCATTAAATGAGTTTACTTCGGTCTTAAATTCAAAAAAATCCTTTTCGAGTTCGTTGCATTGGGAAGTTAGCGTATGTTTTTCCTTGGTTTGAATTTCAATTAGAGTCTTTAATTTATCAATGGAGTCTTCTTTCTCTATCAATTGTTGCCTATGTTCTTGCATTGAACTATCTTTTTCTTTGTTGAGCAGTGCCAATTCAGAATTAAAGTTTTCCTTTTCCTTTTCAAATCTTTCGACTAAAGCAAGTTTTTCTTGGTTAGTTACCGATTTTTCTTCGTTGAGCTTTTCTTTTTCCATATCAAATGATTCCGACAAATTTTTATTCTCTTGATGAAGAAGACCATTCTTCTTTCTTAACAACTCAACTGAGTCAGTCAATTTCTTTAATTCATCCTCATATTTCATGTCACGCTTAGCGTTACGGCTACTTGCTGTTCTGAATTTTTGAAACTTACGCATTGCTAGTTTGGTGTTTTGCAAAGTTTCACATCCCATTATTGGTAAAGTTGATGCCAAGACTGGTGCCGGATTAAAAATTGGGTTTAAAGATGGGGCCAATGATGGTTTCTTACTGAAATTCAACATAACAGGCTTGCTTTGTTCAATGCTTAGTGAAAGATTCTTTCTTTCTGGACTTGCGGAAGTAAATCTTTCCGCTCTATTCAGAGAGCTTCGAATTGGACTTAGCAGACGTGCTCTTTTTTTCACACTTTCATTGATACCAGAATATGGTCTCTTGAGAAATGTTCGTTGAGGACTTAATGAGCAAATCGTTGGTTTGGTATAATTCGGTGCCGGAGGTAAGCCATTATTAGACATGGCTTGATCACCTGAACCACTAAGTTCACCAATCTTTAAAGATGGTATATACTCAGCGATATTTCTAAATGTAGATCTATTTAATTGAACATCCCCTTCTGGATCCATAACTAAGACCACATTGAGGTTCCTTGTATTTTCCGTGGAACTTCTTCGGAATATTAAATTGGAAATCATACTTGAGGATCTTCCTATTGGATTATTCCCAGTTAATAAATGGGTAATAGAACTCATATTCAAATTGGCGAATACATTAGACTGTGGTAACAGCTTGTCAAATTTCTCATTACCCATTAGATCAATATAAACAGTCTTATGACCATTGTGAAGTAAAGTGATGATGAGACAAGATCTGCTTGATTCAGGATTGAATTGAGTACTCTTAGTTGACCTCATTTTAAACATCTGATTCAAGATATCAATTTTATTCTTTGGGTCAATTTTAACTTTCTTGATATTAATTTCTTTAGTCATCAGGTAAAGTTTCTTCTTACTATTAGAATCTTGTTCTAAGAGATCAGTGGCATACTTGTTGTTAGTTACTTCAAAAGCAGAAATGAACATAGGATTCTTTAAAGTAGTTTGCTCTAATTTTAGTCCAAGTAACTTTTTAAGAGCAGTAGTTTTACCACTACCAGTGGGGCCCATGAATACAAATCTGGATGTATTTAACGATTGCTCATTAAACGAATTTAAACCACTTTGAGTAAACTCCACGGGAGGTATAGTTAATGAGTCACCAGAATCATGTTTGGGTGTAATAAAGTGATGAGACTCTGACAGGCTTGCATTAAAATTACTACCATTCAATTCAAGGAGCAGAGAATCCTCTTTAAGGATCTTTGTGAAATGATAGTCTTTACCTTCAAAGTTTACCGTATCGCCTTTAACATTAAACGATTGAGTCGAGTGGGACCTAAGCTTTAGATAGAAAGATATAGACATTTTTGAGACACTTTGATGAACTAAAGTATAAATTCGAGATTCCTCACAATAGATTTGGTTGCAACTTTAGCGAATTGGATTTAGTTCCTAACCAGTGGATATTTGAGGTTCCAACCAACTAATATTGGTTTCCAACCTTGAAAAATACCAAAAAAATAGTTCAAGATTTTTCAATATTGTTCTTAAAAGAACATTCAAGTTGTTCTCTTTTTTTTTTATAGACGATCTTACATATTCCGATATGCCTGCAAAATATTGTATCAAGACTTCATTACACGAGTAGAATGTTTGGGTAAGAATGTTTACCTCTAATCCAAAAACGGATTTAGACGATAAAGCAGTAAGCTTTGTAGCACAAAGTAGGAATTCACTTTAAGAGCAAATTTGTCCTGCGTACAGTCATTTCGGTTTCATGAAATCCGATCTCTAATAGTAACATTGGGGGAATAGATAGTTGGCCAAATTATGACTTATTTGTCTTTTAGAAACATCCCAATACCCCCCGCTATCTAGTTCTGATATTAAACCACGATTAGTAATATTAATTATTAACCCACTATTGTTCTTGACTGGTGGCTGTTGAACTGGTGGAGATCAATCTGGTGGATGAATGAAGGTAATCTACATGCAGTTCCAAAACTTTCACTCAATCAGAGTTCACCCTGCATATTCCCCCTTTGGTCTCCATACTAAAGAGAATCCGCCACACTAAGAGTTGTTTGCCGGATAAATTACCTAATCAATATATGGTCCTGTGGGGGATACAGACAAATATATTTCATCGAAATCCAACTGAAAAATTAAAGAACTTTCATCTTATCTTTCTTTTCTCTTCCTTTTTTACTTTTGGTCTTGTGAAGTTCAATTGGTAAGCTAAGTACTAATAAGATTACTAGAAGAAAAACAAAACAAACAAATATGTCTATCAAATTAAATTCAGGCTATGAAATGCCATTAGTTGGATTCGGATGCTGGAAAGTTAACAACGATACTTGCGCTGAACAAATTTATAATGCAATTAAAGTTGGTTATAGATTATTTGATGGAGCAATGGATTATGGTAATGAAAAAGAAGTTGGATTGGGGTTGAAAAAAGCAATTGATGAAGGATTGGTTACAAGAAAGGAACTTTTCATTGTGTCTAAACTCTGGAATAATTTTCATGATCCAAAGAATATTCCAATTGCAATTAATAAAGTATTAAGTGATTTAGGACTTGATTATATTGATCTTTATTATATTCATTTCCCAATTGCCTTCAAGTTTGTTCCAATTGAAGAAAAGTATCCTCCAGGGTTTTATTGTGGTGATGGTGATAAATTCATTTATGAGAATGTTCCATTGTTAGATACTTGGAAAGGTTTAGAAAAATTGGTTGAACAAGGATTAGTCAAATCTATTGGTATTTCTAATTTCAATGGTGCCTTAGTTTATGATTTACTTAGGGGAGCCAACATTAGACCTGCAGTATTGCAAATTGAACATCACCCATATTTACAACAACCTAATCTTATTGAATATGTTCAAAGTGAAGGTATTGCAGTCACTGCCTACTCATCTTTTGGTCCTCAATCATTCTTAGAATTAGATCATTCGAAAGCTTTATCAACTCCAACTCTTTTTGAGCATTCTTCGATCAAGAAGATTGCTGATCAACATAAAAAATCAACTGCTCAAGTATTGCTTAGATGGGCTACTCAAAGAAAAGTTGCAATTATTCCAAAATCTAATAATCCTAAAAGACTTTTAGAAAATTTGGAAGTTAATGATTTTGATTTACTGAAGGAAGAATTTGAAGAAATTTCAAAGCTTGATATTGGTTTGAGATTCAACGATCCATGGGATTGGGATAAGATTCCTATTTTTGCTTAAGTGAATCACAGTTTAGGGGGACCAGAAGGGGCGGAGGTGTGGATTGTTCTTTTCTTTTTTTGTTCGTTTCTTCTTATCAGTGGGTAAAGAAATATTCTTTGGAGTGACTTTGAATTCATCATTGTAGTCTGTAAAATTCTTTTTTCTCATCAATATGATGAAAGTAAGTTGATTGCTTCATGAATTTGCAACCAATTCTTCTTCGTTATGGACCTTTATATAACCCTGAGTTGGTGAGTTACCCGGACGTTCAATATCTTTCTCATAAAGAAAAAATTTTTGAACCTTCAAGTTTTTGCAAATTTGTTAGTGAAGCTTTTCTTCTTCATTCTTTACATTTCAATTTCTTGCATTCCATAAATACTGGGAAATAGTGCATTAATTAAGTCAAATAGAATCAGAAATCTTGTTTTAAAAATGCAACCAAATACATTTTATGATGATCGTTACACAACAATTCAATCCGGTGACTCCTGAGCCATGGATAAATACATGCATCACCATCTGAATATGTATAATTTTTTGATAGGATTAATGATTGTATCATTTCTTAGTTAATGTATTATTTACCAAGTATTTTTGTGGATACTAGAAGATTTTGGTTTAACCCGATTTGTATGTATTTTTTTTTTTTTTTTGCACCACCCTTTTCCTATATTGGCTTTAATGATGATACACTTACTTTTCAGTTCTGCTTCTGATACCAAAATTTCATGAAGATAACCCTTTACCAAGCTCATTAGCTGATATTGCCTTATAGGAAGTAACAAACTTTGTTTTTTATTGTGGAATACTAACATTGATAGTGAACGATTATATACTGGAAGTGATTAGTTTAGTGAAAAATTGCGAATTAGCTATAGAGTAATATATCACATACTGAACCTTTACATTGAATGTAGCAAAATGATATACAAGAGAATAACAATGTAGTTTCTTTGTTGTAGAGGGAAAGATTGAATATTGGCATTCGTTCTGCCCTTGGAGACAAGACAACGTAAAGTTTCTGTCATCATGGTACAGTTATAAGTTCCGATTACTCAGTAATGGTAGGCAAGTAACTTGCAGTTGCCTGAAATTCTTTTCTTCAAAGATGATATATAAATGTATATATAGATGTACATATAGATGTAAACATAGTGTATACATAGGTGCTTCTCCTTTGACAGCTAACCAATTATATAGTTCAATACCAATACCCAAGTAATTCAGCCTAGTATTCAAATATAACTACCTTCCCATCAATCCCACTAGCACTAACCTTTCCTGCCCCATATTGTCTAATATTTGAAATAGTATTCTGGAATATGGTATGCAAGGCTTTAGAATTTTCTCCAGAAGAGTTTGGTTTGTTAACTTTACCCTTCAAATCTAATTGTCTGAAGATATTCAAAGCATCATGAGAAGAAATTTCTGCATCTTCATCATTATCACGACTGATTAAAGGTTTGCCAATAGTGGTTTCCTTATCAAGTTTATAAGTTTCAGTCCATCCTGATTCATCTCCTTCTAAAACAAAGAGATTACAAGCATGTCCACCAACAATTACCTTGTTTTCACTAACAAAGACAATTGATTTATTTGGTAAATGATTAGTTTTCACGTTAAGAATCAGTCTTGGAGGTTGATCTTGACCTGAAGGATAAACAAATCCTACTGATGAATCATGGGAAACAAATGCTAAAGCATCTCCAGTTGGACTAAATGAAACATCATGAATCCAAGCTCCAGTTTCATTGATGTAATCTCCACATAAAGTTTGGAAAGGTAACTTAGAACCCCAAACCGATGGTTCTGGCTTAGCGTCAAGTCCTTTGATATAACTAGAAAATACTCTAACGTGTCCATCGGTGGATCCACAACTTAACAACACATTATTTGGATGCCAAGCGATACTTGTAATAGTTGATTTCAAAGGTTTCTTCAAATGCTTTGAAATCCACCAATCATTCTCTTCTTCATAATAACAAATTGCAACAATTCTATCAGAAGATCCAATTGCAAACTTATCTCCATTTGGCGACCATCTACAAACCGTTGCAGCACGGTTAATTCTTAACAAGACCAATGTTGGTTTATAATCTTGTTCAGCTTGGTTATATTCCCAAACCAAAGCATTACGATCTTGTGAGCATGTCAAGATTTTAGACCCATCTGGAGAAAAATCAACAGAAGTAACAGTTTTATCATGACCTCTTAAAGTTGTAATTAATTTTGGTTTACTAGAGGAGCCTGGCTTTGTTTGATAGAGTTCGATGGTATTTTCCTTAGTAATAGCTAAAACTTGGCGATCAGGAGAGAAAACATGATCTTTGATTGGCTCATTGCCCAATTGGAAAACTACAGGTGATGACATAACAGGAGTCTACTCTACTGTTAATATTGGAGGAAAGGATGTTATTTTAATAACGTATGTGGAAGAAGAAGAAGAACAAGAAGAAGAAGGGTTGAAGATCATCATTTTCGAATTTGGGATTGAGACGGGAATTCCATGGTCGATAACGATTTGCATGCAGGACATTATTTAGGAGTGAAGAAAGAACATAGCCCTTCTCAGTTGAACTACTCAAACTACTGGTATTTAAACATTCAGTTATATTGGTAAATATTTTACACAGTGTACATTGTTGAGAGACTTTTTAACAACTATAATCGAATAGTTGGGGGGGGGGGGTGGATAATTGGTTTAGTTTTAAAAGTGAAAATGGTGAAAATCGCTGGGTCAATCAAATACCAGAGCAATCACTAAATCGCAGATTTCGCAACAGGTTGGAGAACTCCGGCCAGAAACCTTCGTTTACACCAAAAGAAGAAACATTTGCAAGTTTATAACGGTCCACATTCTTATACTTCTGGTTCTTTAGTGTTATTTTGGTCCGCTTTTTGCTTATTCCAACATGTTCAACAACTAACTCTGGTCAGAAAACTTCGTTTCCACCAACACAAGAAACGTTACAACTTGTCAATTGTGCACATTTCTTGTACTTCTGACTCCTGACTTCTGACGTCAATCTCATTTGGCCAGTTTCTCCTTATCATCCAAATATGCCTTAATTTTATTCCAAGCTTTGAGTACCTTCTCATTCTTAACTGTAGATATTTTAGAGTCCAATTTCTCAACCAATTGCCTAAGTAAGGTTTCGGTGTCCTTATCATAAAGAATTCTTAACCAATAGAACATTAAGAATAATGCCAATTGATAACCTGAAGTATTGAAGAAAAATAATGTTCTCAACAATAAATAAACCACCAAAAGTAGTTCATCATAAGCAATAATAGATGAAAGAAAGTCCAGTTCTTTAAGAACCGCTGAAATGTTATACATTTTAGATAATTGTAACAACGAAATTAAAATATAAGGAATCAATTTAAAAATGGATTTAAAGGTGAAAATCCATACTATTGCAAGGACTAAATATTGGAAATTTATCTGTGAAATCGCCGTTGCAGCTGGTGGTAAACTTTTAAGTCCAAATCTATGAAGTACAGTTGAAGCAAGAGCAAGTATAGCTCCAATGTAAGTTAATCGATAACTAATTGAATTAAGATAATATTTATTTGGCAACCAAAAAATTTGAAAACTTAACGAAAGTACTCCAAATACAACCGTAATAACATGACCTGCCAACCATAATTTCTTCTTGAATTCATTATTTTGTGAATGTTTTCTTACAAGTTTCTTCTTGGTCTCTACTTTGGGAGTAGCGATAATATTGGACTTATCTATCGGTGGTTCAGAATTTGCAATTGAACCATTTTCTTTTGCTCGTCCTGTTTCTTGTATTGGAGCTGCTACACTAGACATTGAATTGATATAATATAAATCACAATTGAAATCAATTATTAATTCCTTGGAACAAAAGAGAACAAGTTGCTAAAGTTTTCGGGAAACAAATTGTTTCAGTTTGTTCTTGATATTATGGACTGCATATAGGTCAAGGTACAGTGACACAGAAAGAGCGACTAAGAAAGTGTCGCGCGGTGCGCGCCGATAGTTAAAGAAAACAAAACAAAATCATCTTGAGGTTGTAAAGAAAACATTGAAAGTGGTGAAATAACATACTTAAAGACATTGGAAGGGGACAAAAAAAAGGGCAAGAAAGGGATTCAGGCTTTTCATTTTCTTGATTAATTATAGTAGAAACAGACGAAAGATGCCCCCAAAGGAAATATATGCGGTTAATTATACCAACTCACCTTTGTTGTCACCAATTGAAGCCCAGATCTTATCACAATATCAACACCTTGCAGTTCAATTAAACACACTTTTTACAGAAATTAGAGATCTTAATTATGCTGGCACTGAAAATACAGAACAAGATAATGCAGACCAATTGTTGGATAATATGAGAAACTTGGAAATGAAGATAGGTCTAGTGTATACGTTATTCAAAGGAGCAGTGTATTCCTTATTCTTACAACATGAAGAAGACTTGAACCTTCGTAATAATATCCCTGAACAAGACGAAGATGAAGGTGATGATGTTGATGTACAATCAGAAAGAGAATCAGCTGTTGGGGAGCGAGCACAAGATGTAGGTAACCGAGCTAACAATGAGAACTATGAGGAAGAAGTACGATAAGAGATTGGACTTTGTATGACGATGGAGAGATCAGATTCTGCTTAGAAGAGAGACTTTTTATTGTTCTGATAGAGTTAACGTTACAAGGAGATAAAGGGGACCAAAAGAAGGATATATTCATTTGGTTTGAAAATGTGATTTCTGAATTTCTGATGTTGGAACAAGCATTTTATATTTATTAACGATTGCCTTCCATTCTTGAATCTTATTAGATATACAGATATAGAGCCTGTGTTACGTGACGATAGACTTCAATAATAGCTAATTAAAGACCCAATGGTATGTGGTGAAGACTTTCAGTTACTGAGAAAAGAGAGAGGTTGATCCAATGACAGCTCATGGTGGACCCAATGCGATGAGAAAGGAACTGGAGAAAGTATGTGCTCCTAATGATACACACACCCAATGCTACGTGACATTCTCACAATTACTAAACAAAGAGGAGAAGGTAAATGCTCCAATGGAAACTGTACATAGACAGATAATTACTCCAATCCATTGACTGTCCCGGGACTAGAGATATTTTGTTCGCTCTGAAGGAGATAAGAACAAACAAACCTACACCACTCACATTCTGCAGTGTCAATTCATTCGCTATTTAGAATGGTCACTACTTCTTAGCATGGGTACCACTAAAGCACAGGTACATCCACTTAGTATGGATACCTCTGTTTTAGTATGTGCATTCCATTTCTTGGTTACTGAGTCTTAGTATTACTACTCCTATGATCTTTCATAATCCCATCAGTTCTGCATGATAGTACATAGAACAATGTGAAGAGAAGTACTGTCAATAATTATGAATTTCAGATTGTTCTATTTTCTTGGTACTTCCAAATCATGCCATCTTCGATGAATTATCTCAATGTGGGGGGAGGAACTCATGAGTTTCCTGGTGTTCGTATTATTTTATCTGGTGACTTTCTTGGAACCAATTTCCAGAGAAACACCCCATATTTGGGACTGCATATAAACCTCTTTTTTATTTTTGTTCTACCAAATTTTGGATTTTTTTTTTGTTCAGTTAGTGTGAGTGGAACCAGAGTCAAATTAATCTCCAAACAGTTAACCAAAGTTGCAAAGGTTGAATGCATCAAGAATAGATATCAATTGACAAAAATTAACCACATTTATGGAAATATCTTGTAAAATGTATTAGTTGTATATACTTTGATGATTCCTTTCTACTGACTTCATCAACCTCTCTATTCATGTAATTTTATCTATGGAACATCTCTTATTAGTGGAACGTTGTCAGAGTTAATTTTCAAAATCTCATCTCCTTCAACGAAATTATATAAAGGCCCTTGCAAGTGAAGCAAAATTTGAAGTTCTCATACCTCCCAACCCCAACCCCAACCCAAAGTATAGTAAAGACAAAAACTAATATAGTTTCATAATTATTTGAAACCTAATTCTACTCTTTATATATTCATCTTTACTAATAATGTCTTCTAACGATAAATATTCCACTCCATTATCTTCAAGATATGCATCTGAAGAAATGTCAAAGATCTTCTCCTTGAGAAATCGTTTTTCAACTTGGAGAAAACTTTGGCTTAATCTTGCAATTGCTGAACAAGAAGTAGGACTTAAAATCATTACTGATGAAGCAATTGAACAATTGAAAGCTCATTTAGAAATTACTGATGAAGAAATTGAAGCTGCTTCTAAAGAAGAAGCCATTGTTAGACATGATGTTATGGCCCACGTTCATGTACTTGGTAACGTTTGTCCAGCAGCTTCAGGAATTATTCATTTAGGTGCAACTTCTTGTTTCGTTACTGATAATGCAGATTTAATCTTTTTAAGAGATGCTTATGATGTAATTATTCCAAAATTAGTTAACGTTATCGATAAATTATCTAAATTTGCTTTAGAATATAAAGATTTACCAGTTTTAGGATGGACTCATTTCCAACCAGCTCAATTAACTACAGTTGGTAAAAGAGCTACTTTATGGATTCAAGAATTATTATGGGATTTAAGAAATATGGTTAGAGCTAGAAATGATATTGGATTAAGAGGAGTTAAAGGAACAACTGGTACTCAAGCTTCTTTCCTTTCACTTTTCCATGGAGATCATGATAAAGTTGAAAAATTGGATGCAAGAGTTGTTGAATTATTAGGATTTGAACATGTTTATCCAGTTACTGGACAAACCTATTCAAGAAAAATTGATGTTGATGTATTAGCACCTTTAGCTTCATTAGGTGCAACTGCTCATAAATTTGCAACTGATATTAGATTATTGGCCAATTTAAAAGAAATTGAAGAACCTTTTGAAAAATCACAAATTGGATCAAGTGCCATGGCTTATAAGAGAAATCCAATGAGATGTGAAAGAGTATGTTCATTATCAAGACATTTAGGAGGCTTATTTAGTGATGCAGTTCAAACTGCTTCAGTTCAATGGTTTGAAAGAACTTTAGATGATTCTGCTATTAGAAGAATTTCTTTACCATCAGCATTTTTAACTGCTGATATCATTTTATCAACTTTACAAAATATTTCAAGTGGATTAGTAGTTTATCCAAAAGTTATTGAAAGAAGAATCAATTCTGAATTACCATTTATGGCTACTGAAAATATCATTATGGCAATGGTTGAAAAGGGTGAATCAAGACAAGAATGTCATGAAGAAATTAGAGTTTTATCTCATCAAGCTTCAGCAATTGTTAAACAAGAAGGTGGAGATAATGATTTAATTCAAAGAGTTAAAAATACTAAATATTTTGAACCAATTTGGAATCAATTAGATACTTTATTAGATCCATCTACTTTTGTTGGTAGAGCTCCTCAACAAACTGAAAAATTCGTTAATAATGATGTTAAGAAGGCTTTAGAACCATTCAAGCATTATATTTCTGACGCTAAGGTTTCATTAAATGTTTAAAAAGAGTGAAAAAATTAAAAAAGAACATGTGGAAAAAAAAAGAGTCATCATGAGGAACATGAATGAACTTATCGTTGTATCTATGTATATGTCTGTATGAGAAGTCAGAGGAAAACTTTACTGAGTGAATTTCTTCTGTAACGAAGGTGGAATAAAGAAAAAAAAAAGGTTGTTTATTGTTAGTTTACTGTATGTGGTAGGGTTAAATACACAAATCTAATTGGTAAGGAAGAGGATTGTAGGTGTTATATAATAGGTAAAAGGGTGATGTACTGACATTCGAGATATCTAATATACGGAACTGTGTTCCGTTCGTGATCTTAGTTCATTTGATCTGAGAGATGAGTTGCGTCGGTTCTTCATACAAGCTTTGTTCATAGAAGATGATTTGAGCTCACCCATTGAGTTTGTCCGTTCGGCTCGTCCATTCAGCTTGTCCTTTCAGCTTGTCCGTTCTGTTCGTCCGTTCTGTTCGTCCATTCTGTTCGTCCGTTCAGCTCCTCTGAATCCATCGTCTCCCATCTGTATTTCGTTGCTTAATCTACTGCCTTTGTACAGTCGGGCTTCTAGGCTACTCCTATCTAATTGACTAACTCGTCTACTTCTGGATCTGACTGATCAATCATATTCTCAACTGAGAACATTGCCTTGCGATATTTCATCTCTTCCAATCTCTATCCAATTTCTTATCTTCTACTGTTCTCTCTACAATACTTCATATTCCACATTCCATGAACGTGAAACTTGCAATTACTCTTATTTTCTTGTTTATTTGTAAGTTGTGTGGTTGGGGTATAACAATCAGTCCTATTAACTTCTAAAAATTGGACCCTTGGTTAATATTTCTATCTCTAACTCCTAACTCTCCACTCAAATAATCATCATTACCACCCTTTTCATTTTTTCTCCAAAAGGTCCATCCACTGTTATAATAATCCTTATTAGATCTTTTCCTCCAAATAAAGAAAAATGCTAAAATGGAAATTAAAATAGCACCACCAACTCCAACAACAACTCCAACAACAATTTTATTAGTTTGAGAAAGTCCTCCTGAAGTAGTGGTACTTTTATTAGTATCGGTAGCTGAAGAAGTAACGATTGAAGTTTGGGTTATAATCAATGTTTTACCACTTTGAGTTGAACTGAAAGTTGTAACAAACTCTGATGTAGTTCCAGAAGAAGATTTAGGAGCAGAAGTAATTGATGAACTGGATTCAGTTGAACTTGAACTTGAGCTTGAGCTGGAGCTTGTACTTGAACTTGTACTTGAGCTTGAACTTGAGCTTGAACTTGAGCTTGAACTGCTTTCAGTAGATTGACTAAAACTGGAACTAGTTGAACTAGAAGAGGTAGAACTTGGAAAAGAAGATGAACTACTAAAAACAAAACTAGAAGTTGAACTAGAAATGGATGAAACAGGAACAGAACTAGAACTGAAACTGAATCCACCGCTTGAACTTGAACTAAAACTGAAACTAGGACTGGAACTAGAACTTGAAAAAGTACTTGACACAGAAGAAGAACCGGACGAAAATGGCACGAAACTAGATGTTGATGATCCCAGGCTACCGGTGGAGTTTGTAGTTTCTGCTCTTTTGATGTTTGCTGCTTCAAAGGTCTCAGTAACTTCAGCACCTCTGTTGTTCACTCCTTGTAAAGAAATCGTAGCTTCATCCCTTTTGTTAATGACTTCTTCGTCAGCATTACTAATTATTGGCAGTTCAATATCTGTTGCAACCACTTCTCTTTTGGAAAGTGATCCTTTCGCTAACAAAGTTGGGATTATGTATATGGATACAACCATTAATGATAGAGTTAATACTATCCTTATGTATTGAATATTCCTCATATTGTAAGCTATCTGTTCGAATTACAGGGTGTAATAATAGTATGAGTCCAAAAAAGAAAGAAAAGGATAAAAAAACAAGGAATCTCGAGATCAAGTGCACTAGATCGAAGATATTGAAATCCTGGTGCTGGTTTGTTTAGCGAAAGTTTCTTAAGAAGAAGTGAGAGAAGAGTCAAGAAAATGGCGCTTTTTGCGAAACATTTCGTTCCTACATCGTCAAATTTTAGGCCACAGGAGGCGCACCATGGAATATGAAAAAAAAAAAATTGTTCCTGGCGAAAATTCAATATTGAGGCTACTCAATGCTAGAGAGTTGACTCAGAAGAGTTAGTAGCTCAGGAACCTAGTTAATCGAATATTTCAAAAGAGTAAGTATATGTAGAGGTGATATACATTTCTTGATTCTCTACTAACATTATCGTGGTTAACACTAGTAGGTAGTTTTAGGTATGACATTCTCTTAAGAAATGTTAATAATAGACTCTCTGTCTCTGACGCTAAAAATAAAGTTCTCGAGAATTATTTTTTAGGTCGTGGTAAAAAAAGGTTAAAGTGGTTGATGGCAGTTTGAAATGGATGCGATCTGGGTGCGATCTGGATGCGATCTGGTAGTGATTTGGCAGTGATTTGGCAGCGATTTGGCAGTGATTTGACGGTGATATGGCGGGGATATGACTGTGATCCGGCTATGGTCTGGTGGTGAGCAAGTAGTAACTGGCAGTAACCTGGTTGTTATCCAACAGTTATTCTACTGTTGTCCAACTTCAATCCAACATGATTGAACTGGTCTAATTGTAATCGCTTCTTCACTCGAATCCAATAGTGCTTGAATTGGTTTTGAAGTTGTTCTTGTAAGTCCTGGACTAAGCCCTCTCTAATCAGAATTAGCTTCCAAAATGATGCGAAAAGACAAAATGGAGAAAGATTTTCTCACGGAACTGTGAAACATTTAACAAGACACTAGAACTGACAGATTCAGAACCAACAGAGCCACTACTAACAGAGCTACTGCTAACGCGCCAGAAGCGACATGCTAGAAATTAGAAAGCACTCTGTATTTGAATTAAAAAGCACAAGTATGTCAGGTATCCATAAAAGCTTCATCTATGAATAAATTTTCAATCATCGATACTTACACGGAACCTTAAGGCAGTCGCAGAGTTTGACGTTCGGTTCCCAATTCTTAGGAAGCAAAACCTTTTCGCACTGCGACCTGAAAATTAGTTTTAGCTCAGCCCAGATGGAAAGTCCGGTAATCCATTGAAGATTAGCCCAAACTAATTGTCTAACTCTGAAAGTATAGTCCAGGAGTCTTTGTAGACAAATATTGCAAACCGAAGCTGAAATTATGGCAGCCAATCATTGAATGTTAAAAGTACCAGTATCTGATAAGTATGTGAAGTTGTAGACCTACCTTAACAGTCACTAGTCAATACTGAAGATTCAACTTGTCTAGACAAGTAGCGAAGGGAACGCAACATGGACACTAAAACTATACAAACTGCACAAGTTATTCCAGTTATTCTATTCAGTATATATTCAGGTAACTGAAGTTACTAGGAGAAAAGGCATACTGTGTTGAGTGATTATCCGCAACTTTTTCAAACCAACCATACTAAATCCATTGCACGATTCTCAAGCTACCAACTCTGCAACTTCTTTTCAATTTCGCAACTTCTCTGCTTCTCAACTTTCAACTGCGCAACTTTCTCAACTGTGCAACCTTTTAGCGGTGTGATTTTTCATTCTGACAGGACAACTTCTCGTACCTTCACTAAGTCTCTCACTCCACAACTGCGAACCTTCCTTAGCTACAAAACTACTCTCGACATGCCTCATTGTCTAATCTTCTTATTCTTATCCTTTCCTTCTCTCATTTCTCCTTTTCTCGTCTCTCCTTTTCTCATTTCTTCTCTCATCTCTCATCTCCCCTTCTCTCATCTCTGCTTCTCTCATCTCTCTTCTCTCCTTCTCTCATCTCTGCTTCTCTCATCTCTCATCCCATTAACCGCTTCGACTTGCTCTCTCTGTCAATGTCACATGATTTCCACGGATCTGAATCATATTTCTGTGGTCCTCAATCTTACCGCGGCAAAATCTTCTAACAGTGGGGTCGGATAGTCAGATGGTGAATCTCAAAATTCAGAAAAATGACCGATAACCAATTCTCTTTTCTCTTTTCCTCTCCATTTAAGAAGCAATTTTTCAAGAATCAAGTCCAGTTCTTTGTCATTTACTTAGTGCTAAACTTCGAATAATGTCATTTGCCGCTGCAGACTGCTCAGGAAGTAGTAACCCTTTGCTCCAATTTAATAAACATACTCAACAAGATAGATCCCTTCAGAGACAAGCAGTCCCCAACGCCATCCAAAATGGTAATACCTTCAAGAATGAAAACATGATGAATGTTAATGATAGACAAAATATGGAACAATTTTTTAATAATTCAAACTCTGGTAACTTCCAATTTCAACCCATGAGACATGAACTAAACATGATCCAAAATCAACCTCTTCAGCAAGGAGGACAATCTCAAAATTGGAGTGGAGAATTTTCTCCTGCGACTCATAGTCCAGTTATAGCTAAAGCTTCAAGTCCTGCTAATTTACAATGGACTTCAGAATTTAGTCAAGTGCGGCAAGGAGCTCAACAGCCTCAACATATTCAATCGCAGAATGTTCAACCTCAACTTCTTGGGCCAAGATTGAATACATTCCGTCCGATGATGGGAATGTCTATGATGGCTGGAAGTAATGGGATGCTTCAACAACAAAATGTTCCTCAGCAACAACTACAACCAGGAAATCAGGAAACTCAAGTAGATTGGGATAATCAATTTAAGAAAATAGAAGAGCTTACAAATGAAGTTGAATTAACCAATTCAATGGAAAAAACTGAAGAAGAACCTGAAATTATCATAGATGACAAGTATCAAGCAACATTCCAAGAAGTTTGGGATGGTTTGAATTCAGATGCTATTGAAAATGATTTTATTAGTCAGCAGTACGAAGAGTTTAAAAATACCCGAAGTACTCCTCTAGCTGCAGATTTATCTCAATGGGAAAGAGATTTTGCTAAGTATGCTTCAACAAGAGCTCATTTTGGTGACTATAAGTTTGAAGATTCGCAGCACAATCAATTTCTTGATTTACCACAAGATCAAGATGCATATGAAATTGGTTTACAATTAATGGAGAGTGGAGCAAAGCTTTCAGAAGCTGCTTTAGCATTTGAGGCTGCTGTACAAAAGGACCCAAATCATGTGAATGCTTGGTTAAAACTTGGAGAAGTCCAGACTCAGAATGAGAAAGAAATAGCCGGAATTTCTGCGTTGGAAAAATGTTTAGAATTAAGTCCTGAAAACTCAGCTGCTTTGATGACTTTAGCAATTTCTTATATTAATGAAGGTTATGATAATGCTGCCTTTGCTACTTTAGAAAGATGGATCTCTACAAAATATCCTCAAATTTGTGACAAGGCAAGAGCGAAAAATCCTTCAATTGATGATGAAGATAGATTTTCGTTAAATAAAAGAGTAACAGAATTATTCTTGAAGGCTGCACAAATCTCTCCAAATCAAGCAAACATGGATCCAGATGTTCAGATGGGATTAGGAGTATTATTTTATGCAAATGAGGATTTTAATAAGACCATTGATTGTTTCAAGGCAGCATTAAGTATTAAACCTGATGATGCAATACTATGGAATAGATTAGGTGCTTCTTTAGCAAATTCTAATCGTTCAGAAGAAGCAGTTAATGCATATTTCAAAGCATTAGAATTGAAACCTACGTTTGTTAGGGCAAGATATAACTTGGGAGTTTCATGTATAAATATTGGATGTTACAAAGAAGCTGCAGAACATTTATTGAGTGGGCTTTCAATGCATCAAGTGGAAGGAGTTGATGATATTCCACAGTCAACAATGAATAATAACCAATCTTCTTCATTGATGGAAACATTAAAGAGAGCATTTATTGCCATGGATAGAAGAGATTTAGTTGAATTGGTTAAGCCTGGTATGGATTTGAACCAATTCCGTAGTGAGCTCAACTTTTAAGAACCATATGACAACTATACATGGTTGGGTACAATTGGATCGATTAAGATACCAATGAGTATGGGCCGATTAAGATACCAATTGAGTATGGATCGATTAAGATACTGATTGAGTGCAATTGCATCGGATAAGATACCGATGAGTATGGATAGAAGAAGACACCGATGAGTACGATTGAATATCCAATCGCTAGTCACTGAGAGAATGTAATTAACAAGAGCAACTCAGCCTTCCAGTAGTTCTTAAATAGGCATAAAATAAACGCATAATGGACCCATATTCAATAATTTTCTACCAGTGTAGTCCAGTAACCTTTAAAGCATGATTTAAGTTCAATGAATGAATCATTAATTCTTTAAGTCTTGCAACGCATCGGCTGATTCACTCTAATTTGGTGCGATCATTTTTTTTCTCTCTCTATGACTCAGTCTCAAATTTTCATGATAAGACTTGCGCAACTTCATTGAACGAAATTAAATCATCTCAAACAACTAATTTTATTTTTCATAGATCTTTATTAAAACCTTTTATTGGGGTAATATTTATTGATATACCATTATATATAGTAATGACTTTCCCCTTATTACCTCTTATAAATTCTCCATTTCAATCAGAAGTCGAAAGACTTTCTGTGATTGGACAAGTATTGATTCCATTTGGAACCTTCAAAATTTCAAAATATTTTACTTCTCAATTTCCAAATCATGTAAATATCAACGTAGATGCTTCATCTAGTGATTTAAATGTATCCATTGACGAGATTATTGAATTGTTGAATAATGGGATTAATCAGATTTTGGTGAATGAGTCTAAAATTATTGAATATGTTGAATATGGATTACCTGAAGAGAGATTTATCGTTAAGATTGCTGACTCTGGATCTGTCAATGGAATCCTGAACCTCAAGGTTTGTTCACTTTTGGTGAATCAAGAAGGTTTATCAGATTCGGATTTGAAATCTTTGGGTCAAGATGGTAATAGAGTAATATATTTGAATTATATAAAAGATATTAATGAAGATAGCGTGAATGAATCTGTTCTTAAAGGATATGTTCCCGTCATTTCTTCCGAATATTTACTGACAGATATTGAATCAAATGGTAAAATAATTTCGATTTCGTCGATATTTGTTAATAGTTTAACCACTGACCGTTCTGATGGTTTATTTACAACCCTTATCACTACGCCAGCACCTTCTTTTACTGCCTTAGGAGTTGTCTATTCATCAAAAGATTCTATTAGAGCTTCAATTGCTGAAGGTAAGGGAGTTTATCAATCACGTAAACGTCTTAATGAATTGTGGTATAAAGGAAAGACTTCTGGAGCCACTCAGAAACTTATCAAATTAGAAAAAGATTGTGATTCTGATTTAATTAAATTCATAGTCGAACCTAAATCAGGTTATGGTTTCTGTCATTTGGATAATAATTTCACCTGTTTTAATGATGGACAATTAAAGAATAAACAAGATCAATTTTTTGGTACTGGATTAAATAAATTAGATTTAACATTAAGTGAAAGAATCAAGTCTGCTCCTGAAAAGTCTTACACTAGAAGATTATTCAATGATGAAAAATTGTTAATTGCTAAGTTAAGAGAAGAATTAGATGAATTGATCGAAGCAGGTGAAAAGAATGAGAATGAAGTATCTTGGGAAGCGGCTGATTTATTATATTTTGTTATGGTTTGGTGTA
Source organism: Chernovozyma sophiae-reginae (assembly GCA_030564725.1). NCBI lineage: Eukaryota > Fungi > Ascomycota > Pichiomycetes > Serinales > Debaryomycetaceae > Chernovozyma > Chernovozyma sophiae-reginae. The sequence goes on from JAKTYG010000079.1 coordinate 23,468, forward strand.
TTAAACATAACGTTAGATTAAGTGACATTGAAAAGAATTTGGATATCAAAAGTATGAAAGTAACCAGACGTAAAGGAGATGCAAAGGCAAAATATATTGAATCTAAAGAAAATGAAGTGAAGGAAAAGAAGTCAAATGATGCACCAAAAGGAATAGAATCAACAAAACCTACACAAGCTTCTGAGAATAAATACAAATTGGATATCATTACTGTTAAGGATAAAGATGATCAAAGTATAAACAAAGTCTTAACTAGACCAGTCCAGAAAACCTCGGATATAATGAAATTGGTATTACCAATCATAGAACAAGTTAAGCAAGAAGGAGATAAAGCTTTAATTGAATTAACTAAAAAATTTGATGGTGTCTCGTTAGATTCTCCTGTGTTGAAAGCTCCATTTCCTAAGGAATTGATGGATATTAGTGAAGATATGAAAGATGCAATCGATTTATCAATGGCTAATATCGAAAAATTCCATAAAGCTCAACAACCAAAGGAAGAAGTTATGACTGTTGAAACTTCTCCTGGAGTGTATTGTTCGAGATTTGCCAAACCAATTGAAAATGTTGGATTATACGTTCCAGGAGGTACTGCAGTCTTACCATCTACAGCAATGATGTTAGGAGTTCCAGCAAAAGTAGCAGGATGTTCAAACATTATACTTGCATCACCTCCAGCTAGAGAAACTGGTAAATTGACTCCTGAAGTTGTTTATGTTGCTCATAAATTAGGAGCCAAATGTATTGTCATGGCAGGTGGAGCTCAAGCTGTCACTTCATTAGCTTATGGTACTGAAAGTGTTTTAAAATGTGATAAGATTTTAGGTCCAGGGAACCAATTCGTTACCGCTGCAAAGATGTATGTTCAAAATGATACTCAAGCATTGTGTTCAATTGATATGCCAGCAGGTCCATCTGAAGTATTAGTTATTGCAGATGGTAATTCTGATTCTGATTTTGTTGCAAGTGATTTATTATCTCAAGCTGAACATGGAGTTGATTCACAAGTCATTTTGATTGGTGTTGGTTTAACTGAATCAAAATTAATTGACATTGAAAACTCAGTCAAGAGTCAAGCTGAAGTACTTCCAAGAAAGGAAATTGTTGAAAAATGTTTGTCTCATTCGTTTATCTTACTTGTTGACAACTATGAAGAAGCATTTGAATTATCAAATCGGTATGCACCAGAGCATTTAATATTACAAATTGACAATGCCTCATCATATGTTCCTAGTCATATCGAAAACGCTGGTTCTGTGTTTGTTGGAGGATTATCCCCTGAATCTTGTGGAGATTATTCTAGCGGAACAAATCATACTTTACCAACTTATGGTTATGCTAGACAATACTCAGGAGTCAATTTAGCCACTTTCCAAAAGTTCATCACCAGTCAAAGGGTAACTGAGACTGGTTTGAAGAGTATAGGAAAGGCAGTTATGACCCTTGCAGCAGTTGAAGGGTTGGAAGCTCATAGGAATGCCGTTCATGTGAGAATGGATAAATTAGGGTTGTTATGATAAGAGTTGAATTGATGCCTGAAAGTTATTACAAAATTAAAATAGTAAATATAGAAATTGAATCCTAATTGATTACCAATGGGTGTTTGTATTTATCTTTTCGTATCTAAAATTTAGACAGGGTCTTACCATTCTGTCTAATAGCATCGTATACTTCCCGTTCAAATTTTGTATAAGCTTCTACAGATATTTCATCCAAATATGGAAACATTTGGGAACCCCAGAATCCTCCAATTCCATTTTCAAAATCGATCCAAAAGTATAAATTTGCTAATCCACTCCAATAAATGGAACCTTTAGGTCTTCCAGATGATAAATTGGTCTTATTATAAGCACAACCAGCTAAAGAAAATCCATCAGGTTCTTCTACTTCCTCGCTCGAAACAGTTTGGAAATTGATGGAAAGATCATCTGCTAAATAATTCCTTCTTGCAAATTCGATAGTTTCAGATTTAAGAACTCTATTACCTGTATCAGGAGATAATCCTTTATTTAACCAAACTCTTATAAATTTTAAATAATCTCCAACTGTACCCATACAACCTTGACCTCCCATATGAATTTTAGGATTCTTATTCATTATACCATTTCTACTAACAACCAATTTTTGATTTCTAATTCTTTTATGAAGTTTAGCCAACGGTAAATCTTCTTGTAAATTAAATGTACAATGGTTCATTCCAACTGGATCAAATAAATTTTGTTTTAAGTAATCTCCTAACGTTTGATGGGTGATTTCTTGAACTATTAATCCTAACCAATCAGTGCTATGCCCATACATGAATTGTGAACCAGGTTCGAATATTAATGGCATCTTTTCTGATGTAAAATATTCAATCGAAGGTTCAAGAGAGTTAATATGAGGATTCTTTTTAGTCATTAAATAGAAATAATCGATACTAGTAAAGGCATAAGCAAATCCTGAAGTGTGAGTAAGTAAATGTTTAATGGTTACAGGATTCTTTACAGTACGTAATGGTTCAGCAAATGAACCATCTTCATCGGATATTGAACCTTCATCTATAAGTCCAATTGTTCCAATCCTAGGCAAATATTTTGATGCTTGTTCATAAATGTCAAGTTTACCATTCTCATACAATTGAAGAATCGCAAAGCAAGTTAGAGCCTTGGTACAAGAATAGTATACCATATAATGATCTACAGTTAAAGGTTCCTTGTTATCGATATCAGCATATCCCTTTGCCTTTAGATATGCCGTTTCATTGGCAGTGGTAACTCCTGCAACTACTCCATTAATAGCACAAGTTGATAAATCTTGTTCTGTTTTAGGCGTTGTATAGTCTTTAAGAATCTTATCAATTGAAAAATTGAGATGCGATTTGATCTTGTTCGACTTTGATTGACTGGCGGTCATAGTTTTCGGTTTTCAGTTGGACTTCTGTGAGTAAATTTTGTAGGATTTTAAGAGAATTTGGTTTGACTTTTCACAGAAAAAAAGAGGGAGAATGCTAAAATTATTTCTTATAAGAAACTATTTGATCCATGTGATGATTCTTAGGTATATATATTCTGAATGGAGACAAACTTCAGATTGTTTCCCCGCAATTCATTTTGAAAATAAATTCATTTTGTGATATATCAATCAAGAGTCTTACTTCACATACAGTTTGCGGTTTAGTGGTGTAGCGGCTATCACGTTTCGTTTACAAGTGTTTCTCACAGTAAGTTCCGAAAAGGCCCCGAGTTCGATCCTCGGCTAGATCAAACTGATTTTTTTTTTGGTAATGAGAAAGAGAATACAGTGAAGCGAAGAATGAGATCGAGATTAAAGTGTAGAATGTGTAGAAGAATATGTAGAATGACATCGAGAATGACATCCAGAAGATGTAATACAATTTAATCTCAATTTGAAACTATTTAATCATTCACAATCGAATCTTCGGTTCTCATCCACTTGGCTCGAACTGAAAAATTATTGAAAAATTATTGTGAGACTCCGGAAAGAATTATTATATTAGTCACGATTTGCACAATATTTGAGAATAATTCTGAATAAATAATTTTCTTACATTTGATTATCTTGTTTAAAATGAACATTTTTATCACTTTATAAACTTCTCCGAATTATGTTTCTTCAGTTGCAGAAGACAAAAGTCCCGTACTGTCTTAGGCTCAGCTTTTAACTTCATTATTTTCTAAATTCCAAATTACCTCAACTTGTGGTTTAGTGGTGTAGCGGCTATCACGTTTCGTTTACAAGTGTTTCTCACAGTAAGTTCCGAAAAGGCCCCGAGTTCGATCCTCGGCTAGATCAAGTTACAATTTTTTTTTCACTTCTTCAATTGCACCCCAAGTGACTATTGTAGCACCTTTCTTGTTCCATATAGAAACTCTACAATTGTCATTAATATTCATAAATATTCATCAATAGTACTCTACAAACTTCATCGATACTCTTCATTCAATTCATTCTTTTCTTCTGTCAGCCAATCCTCATTCTCATAACTTAGAACCTTGTACAAAACTTGTACCTTGGTCAATTGATTTCTTCAAACCTTCTAAAGCAACCTCTATTAATTCTTGTTCACGTTTTGTAATGTTTAAATCTTCAAAAGGATTAATAAATGAATCAATTTGTCCATTTCTAAGTATCACTGGAACTGAGAAAAATTCAGTATTATTCAATTTCGATGCTAATTTACTTCCATTTGGAACTCCTGGAAGATAGATATAAGCAGAATCTGGCACAACATTATTGGTTGCTGTACGCAAGCTGCTTTTATTTGATATTGAATTCAATACATTTTCTGCAAATCTATATCCAGCATAAGCCATTGATAATGTAGCAGATCCAGCACCATTTTTGGCCTTAACAACTTCATCACCTCCAAATTGAACTCTATTAATAAAGTTATTATAGTCAGTATTTGAAATGGATTCAATTTTTGAAGTTAAGGACTCATCAATATTGATAAGTGGGATAATAGTATCACCAGAATGTCCTCCAATAACAGAAATTTTACCCTTTATAGATTTAATTGGTTCATTAATAAGTTCTGCAAGGAAAGTTTCTGCTCTTACTGAATCTAAAGTGGTAACTCCAAATAATTTCTTTGGATTGAATACACCAAATTTTTTAAGTACCTCCGCAGCAATTGGAACGGTAGAATTAACTGGATTTGAAATAATTAAAATAGAAGCATTTGGACAGACTTTAGCAATGTTTGCAGTTAGATCTCTTATGATAGAAGCATTAATATTAAACAAATCAGCTCTAGTCATTCCTGGTTTTCTTGGAACTCCAGCAGGAATAATCACAAGATCCGAACCTTTAAGAGCTTTTTGAATTGTTTCTTTATCATCTTTTGAACTTGGTTGATAGCCAATTACAGTAGAAGGAGTACAAATATGGGATAAATCAGCGGCAACACCCTTGGCATTGACAATATCAAAGAGGGATAATTCCGATACTGTTGGATTAAGTTTCAATAGAAGTGATAAAGGCTGACCAATACCTCCAGCTGCTCCACAAACAGTTACTTTAACCATGGTCAGCAATACAGATAAATTGAAAGTGATTAATGAATTCACACTAAAGAAAAGGGAAAAGAATCTGAAGAGTCACATCTTTATAGAGGATCTGGATTAGGTTAAATATGTAGTCAAGCGCATTCGATCACATGGCGAAAAACCAACCTCGGAACGGAACGATAGTGGGGTGAAGGAATGAGATGCAGGGATTGTGGGGTGTAAGGATGGAAAAGAGTTAGCTGCAATAGGAAAAGTGTCTGACAGATTGAGGGTTGGAAGAGATGAGGGTTGGAAGAGTTGAGGGCAGGAAGAGATGAGGGTAGGAAGAGATGAGGGTAGGAAGAGATGAGGGTAGGAAGAGATGAGGGTTGGAAGAGTCAAAGGTTTGAGGGTTAGAAGATTGGGGTTGGAAATCAGTTGCTTGCATTAAGTAGCTGCAACATTGGCACTGGAATTCGCATCAAGAATATCTGCGTTGAATGCATTAGATGAATTGGTATCCATCGTAGAGTCAGAGTGTCATGGTCGGTGTATATGGAAGTGCTAACATCCGCAGGTTGACCTAACAAACTCCAGACCAACAATTAAGTCAGACAGGCTCGAATCCGGCTAGTGTGGGGCAGAATGATTTGAATCTAAAAATTGATCCTGTCTGCAATGGAATCTCTGGCCGATGCCAATTCGCAGCTTCCCAGTTTCTCATTCAATTCCAGAATGAGAATGTGCTGCATTCGATGACAGAATAGTTGCCAATATGAAACATACAACAAGAGATAATTGTAAAATGCACAACTGATCGATGTTTCCAAGTATGGAATTGGATCCCAAGCTCTCTATCGCTCCGTTAGGGCCATTTAATGGAGACTCCTGCCGAGAGCTGTTCGCTACGGGAACCCGGGAAACCCTGACCTCGAGCGAAGCGAGCAAGGCCCCACGCAGTGGCTCTCCGCGAGTAGCGGCCAGCGGAGCGTCAGGTTACTCCTAAATGTAAGAAAGGTGGGAAACGGAATCCACAACCGCGCCGCTAGAACCATTTCATGGAGATTCCTGCGGAGAGCTGTTCCCTACGGGAACCCAGGAAACACTAAGCTCGAGCGAAGCGAGCCGGGCCCCACGCAGAGGCTCTTCGCAAGCAGTGGCCAGCGATGTGTTGAGAGACCTCCTCTTGAGCAACCAAAAACTTGGTCAACTTGCACACTTCCGATGCTCGCGCTCATCCTTGCACTCATGAAGAACCCATTTCCTTGGTACATTCCCTTTTTCTAAGCTCTCCTCCTAGCTCACAAGTCATGTGATCAGAGGCTCGAACCAGCAAAGGTCAACCTGTAAATTCAAGTGCGGATGGCGGTTATCAAAATCCAGATAACAGAAACGAAAACCAAACCCATTCTAGTGTCTTGTTTTCTTTCATTATCAAACTTATACAATTGTCAAAAACATGGCTAAATTGTTCTCTCTTGTGAGTCTATTGGCTTTGGCTATAAATTCTATAGTGGCTATTGATTGTTCAGCTTCTGAACTCATTGATTATAATATGAGCCTTTTAAAGGGCATTCACAAAGTTGTAAATGAAATTGAAACTCCTCCTACTAAAACTAAAACTAGTTGGTATTTTGGAATGTGTGAAAAAATTGATAATAAATTATGTGATTCAGATTCCGATATCTGTGGAATTACGGAAGTGTTAGTTGATGGTAAATATATCGTCACTCAGATAATAAACTATAGTTCAAAAGGTAGTAAGACATACACTCCACTTGGAGAAAATAAAGGAATTCAACTTGAATATAAAAATGCTCCATGGGGATCAAAATCTCTCAATGCCAAAATCACTTTCCTGTGTCCAGCAGATGATGATAAAGAAGAATTGGATGTATTTAAAATTGAAGACTTTAAAGATGACAATTTGAATGTTAAAGTATTATCAAAGGCAGGATGTATTAAGACAGAAGGTGGTTCAAAACCAGATAATGATAAAGATCAAGGTGAAGATAAGCCAAAACATGATAAAGAAGATAAAGGAGAATCATGGGGATGGTTTACTTGGATATTTATTTTCATGGTTTTATTTTTAAGTATCTATATTATAGGAGGAGCATGGTTTCAATATCATAAATCTAATTCTATTGATTTCCAGAGTGCACTTCGAGAAGTTGTTGAGAATTTTGTTGATTTACTTAGAGGGTTACCTAAATTTATTACTGAAATTGTGGAGAAGATAACTGGTAATAGTAATAGAGGAGAATATAGTGCAGTATAGAATTAGGATATCAGATACTTGGAAAAGGTTGACACAATGTAGAGCAAAGGAACAAGTCCATGAGTGGGTGAGGTGATGAGACAAGAAAAAATTAGGTGGAGATGGTGGAGGTGGATGGAGGTCCAATGAAGTTCGGGTTCATGGTTTGCTGAAGTTCAAGAAGCACAGATAACGTTCAGGAAGTACAGGTCAAGTGGTCAACCTAATGGTCAACCTAGTGCTAGTATTGCTACTAAGGGTAAGGATATAAGAATTAATTGTGCCAGCAGATATCGACAACGAAAGTTGTGTTGCATCTGACATGTCTCTCACATTTAACCAAAAATCGCTTTCATCTCTACTGCCGCTACTACTACGCCTAAGGGAATTCGATGAAGACAATGACGATACTATAAGCAACTCAGCTAGTGATTGCATCATTACATATTCATATCTTTGTTCTACGGGTGACTCATAATACAATATTGAGCTCTCTACCGGAAAGTAGTCTACTTTTCTCTCACTCACACTCTCACACTCTCACACTCTCACCCTCTCTATGCCTTCCTCTCCTTTCTCATTATGTCATTTCTCATGATAACTCGGGAACGGAGAAATTTGACTTCGCCCAATTGAATTCGCAATACAGATCGTGCTTGAAGATCCTCACAGACTCAACTCAAATCAAAATTCAATCAACCCTTTTTTTCAATTTTTGTTCACCTTTTTTTTTTTTGTCTCTTTCTAGTATTCAACCATATCGACACTAGCCTAAATTTTTTTCATTATTAATTATTGATAACCATCATGGCTACCGTCAAAGAAAGAATCCTACAATTAAAACCAAATGAAAAGTTTTATTCTTTTGAGTTCTTTCCTCCAAAGACTGATAGTGGATTCAAGAATTTACTCTCAAGATTAAGTCGTATGCTGGCACTTAATCCTTTATTTGTAACAGTTACTTGGGGAGCAGGTGGTTCTACTAGTGAAAAATCTTTGGAATTAGCAGCAACCTGTCAAAAATTATTGAATCTTACTACCGTATTACATTTAACTTGTACCAATACCAATAAAGAGATTATTGATAAAGCATTGGAGGAAGCCAAAAAGAATGGCATTAGAAATATTTTAGCATTAAGAGGAGATCCTCCAAGAACAGAGGAATATTGGACTCCAAATTGTGATTTTAATTACGCTGTTGATTTAGTTAATTATATCAAGAAATTACATGGAGATTATTTTTGTATTGGAGTTGCTGGATATCCTGAAGGACATGTTAATGGATCGGATAATTCTCTGCAAGATTTACATTTTGATTTAAGTTATTTAATTGAAAAAGTTGAAGCTGGTGCCGATTTTATAATTACTCAATTGTTTTTTGATTCTGAAAAATTCATTCAATATGAAAATATCTTGCAATCTATTCCACAATTGAAAGATACCATATTAATTCCAGGGTTAATGCCAATAACAACTTATCAAATTTTTAATAGAGCCACAAAATTAGCCCATGCTTCAATTCCTGAACAATATCAACAAAAATTAATTGGATCAAGTACTGATGATAGTAAAGTTAAGAAGATTGGGGTTGATATTTTAACCGAAATTATTTCAAAAGTTGACAAGGGTACCAATGGTAGAATTAAAGGTTACCATTTTTACTGTTTGAATTTAGAAAAAGCAGTGGCATCCATTGTAAATCAGTCTGAAGTATTAAGAGATATTGTACAGAATAATGAAAATGATGAAATTAGAGCAAGAAATGAAGATGTATTTATTAGTGATGATGATGATGATGATGACGACGACGACAAAAATAAAGAACAAAATAACTTTAAAAATGACATAAATGGTAAAACAATTATCAATACTAAAAAATATACCAGATCTACTTCATCTATTATAAATGACAACAATTTAGCAGAATTAAGTTCTGCTTTACTTCCAAAAGATGCTCAATCAACACTTGTATCAAAAGCATTAAGAGAAGATAAAAAGACTTTGGTTGACATAAGTACTGGTAAGGGAGTACTTGGTAAAGATGCAATTTGGGATGATTTTCCAAATGGTAGATTTGGTGATTCAAATTCTCCTGCTTATGGTGAAATTGATGGTTATGGACCAACATTAAAAATTCATTCTCCAAAGCAAGCCGAAGAAATTTGGGGAATTCCTGAATCGAAAAAGGATATTATAAAAGTCTTTATGTCATATTTATCTGGTAAAATAGATTTGTTACCATGGGTTGATAGTCCTCTATCAGCTGAAACTGGTTTAATTCAAGAAGAATTATTTGAAGTAAACCAAAAAGGATGGTTTTCTTTAGCTTCACAACCAGCAGTAGATGGTTGTCCATCAACAGATAAAATCTTTGGTTGGGGTCCAAGTAACGGAATCATTTACCAAAAATCTTTTATTGAAATTTTTGTTCCTAAAAAGGAATGGAACGAAATATTAAAGCCAAGATTACAACATCATTTTGATAATTTAATCATCACCTATTATTTGGGAGACTCAAACAGTCAATTTGATTCCAATTTACCACTTAATAAATCTGAGACTCATAATAATAAAAATGCAGTTACTTGGGGAGTTTTCCCACTGCAAGAAATCTTACAACCAACCTTCATTGATATTGATTCTTTCAAGGCTTGGAATGAAGAAGCATTCATATTATGGAAAGAATGGGCAAGATGTTATAAATTGAACTCAAAGTCCTATCAATTATTGAACTCCATTAATGAAGATTACTATTTGGTAAGTTTGGTACACCATGATTTTAAAGACGAATATGGTCTATGGAATGCATTACTAGGTCAATGACTAGCAAAGATATAGAAGGAAGTATTGTTGAAATAAAAAAGATGAACAACAAAAAGAAAAAATGAAATCAAATCAATTGTCCTCTTTGTCTGATGTGTGGGAGACTCTTATATCGTTATACTTCTTTCTATTAGGTGAGCTGGTTGAGAGTTTGTAGGTAGATAGGGGAGTTCCCGTTGTTACTATTGGAATTAAATATTGATTTGATAAATCCAGTACCATATCTCGCTGAATTATAATTCAATTCAGGATTAGTTCAACTCAATTTTCATTTCTTTAATTCTTCGGTAAGATACTCTATATGTTTCTTTGCTATCCCCAGATTCAATTGGTTATAAAGTTCTTTGTCTTCTTCTACTATCCCCAAATATTGGCACTGGGCTCGGTGTAACATTAATACCCCATTCATGATTAAAGTACCCTTCTGGACTTGTAGTTTACCTCCTAATGGGATTGGAATTGGCGATACTGTCTCATTGCCATTGACAGATGGTCTTAAAAATGGCAATTTGTCATTATATTCGTATCCAAAGCAATAATTATCATCTCGATCCCTCAACGTAAGCTTGTATAATCGATTGGAGTTGTTTCCAAAACTTGTAACTACAGTACCTGAAGTATTTTCATCTTCATTCATGTTCACCTCTCGTATAATATGGTTCCTTCCTTTACTCACCCTGTCTACAGATGCCTTATGTGGATCTTCATAATCCTTCCATTTGTCAATTTGAGAGTGTTTGGATTGAGATATATCTTCCATGCCCATAATGTTGAATGTTATAGGGTATTTGGTATAAGATTCTCTAGCGTCTAGAAATGGAGTTGGATCGAACGACATTGCAACACAATCGATGTATCACTAGATGGCCCAGTATATCTCTTTAATGACAATTAGTAGTTCACAGTAATGAATGGCGAACTGAAACCAGCCACTTACTTAAATTACAAACTAGGTTCAAGTACTTGTGAAAATCTTACCCTTCCAAATGCTTTCTGATCACAATTCTTTGTAAATCTTGAAAATCTTTCTTTCCTTGTATGTCTCGATCACTCACTCACTCACTTTCCCGCTCTTTCTGTTTGTCCCTCTCGCTATCGCGAAACTTCATAATCTCAACTTCATAATCTCATCCAATTTGATTTAAATTGCGATATAACTCCAGATCTATCTTCTACCCAGGAACTTGCTACATGATATATAGCACCCAAATGAAATATGTCTTCGTTATTTGTAGGAGATGACGATGAAGAGTACCAGGAAGGAGAGCCTCACATCCTGCAAGAAGATATACACCAACAACCAAGTCATGAAGTCAATCCAAAACCTGACCATGAGGTCAACTTTTCTCCACCAGATGATTTGCCGCCAACTGATGATTCAATTGAAACCAGAGAAGTTAGTTCTACATTACCGCTTAAGTTTCAACAAATCATACTTGAAGATATATTGACCAAAGATGGTCTATTGGTACTTGGTCGTGGACTTGGTTGGGAACCTTTGACTGCAAATTTGTTACATGCTTTAGCATCCCCAACCACATCTAAAAAGAGAAGTTTATTAATTCTTTTAAATGCTAGAGAGGACGAAAATTCGAAAATAAATCAAGAATTGAATGAATTGAATTGGATAGACAATAACGATTGTCCTCCTTTTGTCACTATAAGTAATCAATTGACAACAATTGATAAAAGATCCAAAATCTATGAAAATGGTGGCATTTTCTCCATAAGTTCCAGGATCTTGGTTGTTGATTTGTTATCAGGAGTTTTATCTCCAAATGATATTACAGGAATAATCTTATTGCATGCAGAAAAAATCACAGAAAAGTCTAATGCTTCATTTATTATAAACTTATACCGAGATCAAAATGAATGGGGGTTTATTAAGGCAATCACCGATGAACCAGAATTGTTCTATGGATTTACTCCTTTAGCATCAAAATTGAAATATTTAAGATTATCTCATGTGTTTCTTTGGCCACGATTTCATGTTGAAGTATCTTCTTCCTTAAGTTTACTGAATAAAAATCTTTCCAAACGTCAACGAGATGAGCAAGATAAAAGGAAATATGTTACTGAAATCAGTATTAAAATGACTTTTAAGATGAACAAGATTCAAGCGGCGTTATTATCGTGCATTCAAGCATGTATAGGAGAATTGAAAAGGCACAACCCTGTGCTAATGACCGAATATTGGGATATTGAAAACGTTCACGATAATGAATTTGTATCTAGAATTAGATTATCGCTTGATTCACAATGGCATAGAATTTCATGGACTTCAAAGAGATTGGTCAATGATTTATCAACTTTGAAAGAATTGATGAAATTTTTAGTAACTTTAGATTCATTAAGTTTTTATCAAGTGGTACAAGGTATCGTTACTCAAAATATTAAATCTGAAGAGAAAAATGGACTAAAGAGTGTAACAGGAATGAGTCCATGGCTCAATCTTGACGAAGCAAACACCATTATTTCATATGCCAAGGAAAGGGCTCTATCAAAAATTAAAATTCATAAAAACGAAAATCAAAGTAATGAAGAAGAACGAGAGGAGTATTTACTTGAAGAACAACCGAAATGGGATCAACTTGGAATACTTTTGGATGATATAATGCATGAAAAGCAATATAAAGATAGTAGCTTGGAAGGACCTACAGTTATTATGTGCTCAAGTTCTAAAACTGTTGACCAATTGAGGTTATTCATATCAAGTATGAAAAAAATAGAAAACAATGCTGGAAATAGAAGATATAGTGGCAGAAAACTAATGGTTGATAAATTGAACCAGTACCTAACTTGGAAGAAATTAACAACATTTACCAACAAAATATCGACAGTGTTGGAAAAGAATGAGGAAGGGAAAGAACAGGAAGATTCAGAATTGCAAACATCAAAGACTTTTGCAAGAGGGAAGGGGTATCCTAGTAGCAAGAGAAGAAGAACTAGAGGAGCTGCCGCAGTTGCAAATGTAAATCGACTTTATTCAATTTCTGATGGACAAAACTCTGAGGCTGTTGAAATTGATGCCAACATTCTAGAGAGATTAAAGAAAGAGAATCAAGAAGAAGAGGATGGTGATGATGACGAAGCTGATGACAGATTACCAGAAAATGATAATGAATTCAATGATTTTAGAGATCAGACACCTAAGCAAACACTTGAAGGAGGCTTTCTTGTTGAGGAAGAGGAAGAAGAAGATGATGTGGAAATAATTTCACATACAACGGAGCCAAATTTTCACTCTTATACAAGGAGGTTTAAGTTTGAACATGTTGAAAAATCACAGCAAATCATAATTGAAAAATATAATGACAAAATTAATGATTCATTTTTACAAGAAATCTCCCCTTCATATATTATAATGTATGAACCAGACTTGGCATTTATAAGAAGAATTGAAATATACCAAGCAATTAATAAAGATAATCCTGCAAAGGCATACTTTTTATATTATGGAAATTCAATCGAGGAACAGAAACATTTGTTGAATATTAAAAAGGAAAAGGAATCTTTTACCAAATTAATTCGAGAAAAGGCATCATTAAGTAAAACTTTCAATCTTAATGAAGAAAATTATAAATTTAGGATTAATAAAACTAATGTTATAAATACAAGAATAGCAGGAGGATCAAATTTTAGAAGTGAAAATGATGAAATGAAAGTAATTGTTGATATTAGAGAATTTGGTTCCGCATTACCAAATCTATTATACCGAATTGGATTGAAAGTTATTCCATGTATGCTTACAGTAGGAGATTATATTATATCTCCAAAAATTTGTATTGAGAGAAAATCTATTCCAGATTTAAAGCAAAGTTTAAAAAGTGGAAGATTGTATAACCAATGTGAACAAATGTTTAGAAATTATGAATTACCTACGTTATTAATTGAATTTGATGAAAATAAATCATTTTCATTTGAACCATTTTCGGAAACAAAAATTTATGGAAATAGTTCATCATCTAAAAGTATAACTTCAACCATGAAGTCTTTAAAACATGATATACAGTCAAAATTGATATTATTACTTGTTAGATTTCCTAAATTGAAAATCATTTGGTCATCTTCACCTTATGAAACTGCCCAAATCTTCTTACTATTAAAATCAAATCAAGATGAACCAAACATTACTGAAGCAATATCTAAAGGAATTAATTCTAATATTCAAACAAATGAAAATTCTCCTCCAGTGTATAATGATGACGCAATTGATCTAATTCAAAATATTCCAGGGATCAATAACATGAATTATATCAATATCATATCTAAAATTAGAAGTATAAATGATCTTGTGGTGGTACCTCAACTGAAATTAATGGAATTGTTAGGAGATGAGAATGGCAGGAAGGCATACAATTTCATCCATCGCCGAGTCACGTGATGTTTACTGATTTCCCAATTCAATTTATTTTCGTATGTACCCCATAAAAGAGAGTGATTTAGGGAAGCTGATATTTAGGGAATGAGATTCGCTAGATAAGAGCTTGTTCTTATACGATATCTTTGTTGGTTCGAGAGTCATGAACGATATTCTGGAAGAAAAGGATCGTTTAGACCCTGAATTCAGATATGTTTACTTTCAAATTCAGAAATTGATAAATACAAAAGTTACTTTGAGTCTTCGATATGATCAGCTCAGAACTCCAGAGATCCACTCTACTCTCACTAAACCTCTCACCACGAGGATTATCCAGTTATCATCAAATACTAGTCAGGGATCTCGATACGGAGGAATTGGACGTGGAATCGAAGGTGGAATTGGAGGCTCTATTGGAGGCTTTGGTCGTGAGATAGAAGGAGGGATTGGGGGAGCAATTAAGGTCAATGGGGGAAGAATTGAAGTAGGATTAGGAGGATCAGTAGGACAAAAGGGAGACGGTGATGAAAATGATGGAGGAGGTGGTGGTGGTGGTGACGGTGGTGGTGCAAATGGAAGTGATATCACCAAATCCTCTATTTCACAGTATGTTATCTTTATTCTACTCCTACTCAGATATGAATACAGAATCCAATCCGAAAACAACCCGATATATTTTGATCTACTTGTTACAAAAGCCAATATTTGTGAAATACTAGCAGTCCGAATGTTAAGAGAATATAAAACATACAGCAGAATAAAGTTGCTATTTATAAATCCTATTGGAGACCAATTTAATACGCTAGAACTATCGATTTTATCAAAATCAAAGAAGTTTCTTTCACAGCCAATTATAATTCAAATATTGGAAAAGATCTATAATGGAGACATAACATTAGTTCACAATATTAATACCAATACTGAAATCAACTTCCCTTTTAACTCTACTTCCCAAGACCTAGAGAAGCAATACTTATTACGTAGGGAAAGAGTAAATTCCCTTAACCAAAGATTGTCATTTAATGCTATCCAAGAACGAACAGAAATTGTGCCCAAATATCAATCATTGGTTATAAATATTAAGTTTATGTTCTTCACAATATTGTACTTATCATTGATCTTGAATAATAAACATATTTATCGTTTCAATCCCACAATGATAAGCTTAATTGAAATTCAATTCTGGTTGGTTTATTTGAATTTGAATTTTGAAATTTTCATTAAATTGAGCAATATTCGATTTAAATTCCTTAGGAAGATAATATGGACCTTCATTGATTTGATATTGATGAGTATTTTAAATTTCTTGTTCTTATTAAGAATTTATTTATTGTTTTGTTGTGGTGAAAATTTAAGGAATAGTATTGAGATCTTTAATAATCTCTTCAGTATTATCTCGATAATATTATTACCAAGAATGTTATCGATATTTAATAATTACGAATTTTTCAACCTAATAATTCTATCATTTAAACGAATGGTTGGTAGAATGATTGGTTTATTCATATTATTCATATTGCTGATAAGTGGATTTTACATAAGTTTTGTTTCCTTATCTATCAATCAAACCTCCTCCAATATTTTATTTGATATGATAAAAGTATTCTTTGGATTTACTCCATCGATATGGAATAACTGGGAGAATTATAACTTATTGGGTAAGATCACTCAAATGGGATATTTGTTTCTTGTACAGTTTGTTATAACTACAATTCTTGCTATTGTCTTAAGTGAGGTATTTCATACCATATCTGCTACAAATATTGAAGAATTTAATTATTTTAAGGCATCGAATATTGTCATTTATCAGAAAACGAGTAAAATTCTAACAACGAAAGGTTATATCTTTAAGGAATCGAATTCAAATTCTTATGGTAATGTATTGGTTTATAAATACATCGTCAGAATAAGCAATTCATTATTCATGATCATCAATAAGTTCATGTATCTATTCAAATTACCAATTTTGATATTAATATTTGTTTATGAAACATTGTTACTGAAATTTGGAGAAAAATCTTTCAAAGAAAACGAAATGAAATATTTTACATTTTTAAAAAGTGAAGATGAACATTCACCACCAATGGGGGAAAAAGAAGTCGAGTATGGTGAAGGAAATGGATACAGACGACCAATTGATTTACCTGGGAATACATTTAGAGGAGATGCTAATAGAGACAACGTTTGGGAAAACTCATATGGCTCTCAATATCATAACAACTATAATAGGTTCAATAGAAAAAGACTGAATATTAGTCGAATTGACAAACGTTCTGGAATCAACGGTACTGCTTCTGGCAATAGAAGTTATAATCATAATCATAATCATAATATTGTTCCTGTGAGATCCATCAGTACGATTGGGAATTTCAAAAGCGCATCTACAGATTCGTTATTCATTGATGATTTGCTTACTAAAAGATATGGCAACCTTGATAATTTCAATTACCTTGATACCATCAATTCCAATCATATTAAAAGGAATCCAAGTGTGAAGACTTATTACGATAGTCATGAAAAATTCAAGGGATTGAATGTAAATTTTGAAGATATTGGCAAGGTTGATAATAAGGGCACATTGGATGATCAGGAGCTGATCACATCAATTGAATCTATGAGTGAAGAAGAGTGAATGAGAGTGAAAAGGGTGCATGAGAGTGAAAAGGGTGCGACGGTAGGATGCGATAGGAGGAGGAGGAGGAGGAGGAGGAGGACGATTAGTATGTAAACCGAGTAGTAGACCAGATGAATAATCGTTGTATTCTGTATGCATATCAAGCATTCTAGTCAATACCATTCATAACAAACATCTTCGGAATAGAACCACTTGTATCCATTTTGATTCGCTTAGTTATTGTATTTCTCTCTCTAGGTCTAGTCTCATCTCGGGATTACTTTCATTGTCTGAGTGATTGGGTGCAAACTTCAAACCAACTTCCTAATTGGGCAAAGGTTTCCAGAATCGCATTATCTTACCAAGCGAGAGCGAGTCCTGGGCCGCCATACAAGAGACATGGAAAGATGAAAAAAAATACTGGGTATGATTAAACAAAATCAAATGAAAAGAGCTATATAAGTAAATATCAATCTTGTAAAGATATCTATCTCTTGAATGTAATTAACCCTCAATATCATAATTAAAATCACGGTTTTACGAAAAAAAAATAAATTAAAAATAAAAAAGAAAACTGTTGCGTTGGTTGTCTAATGATCTTTACAAATCGATTGGACCATACCGTTCTGAACTGATTATTTCCACGTGATTTACCGGTTGAGGTAAAGTTTTTCTTTTTTGTTCAAAATTTTTCTCCAAAATTCCTATCACAAGATTAATATATCTACTGGTGACAGATTTGAACTATCGAAATCCGAGTTTGTTTTTTTCTTCTTCTTCTGTATATTGATATATTGATACTAGTTTATTTCTAAAATTGTACATATAATTAATAGACAATTCTGATATATCTTCAAATTTGATTCATGGAAAAACATTTGCTATAGTCGAATTCCAAACTCGATCATTTGAATTTTCAACAACGAAACACTTGCAACTTACTGAATAGATTCAGTTTTTAAAAGATTTTTAATTTTTTTTTTTTCTTTCTTTCTTTCATAGTCATAGTCATTTTAATTTATCTTATTTTAACTGGTTTTGGGGAAATTCTTATTCATAATTAGTTCAATTTATCAATCTATCCATTCCCTAAAAATTATAGAATCTATCAATTTTTCATAATTTTCATATTTCATTAATTATTACAAGAATAGAACAGTTCAAAAAAAAATTTTGTTTTTATGACTGCTACTACTACATCAACCAAAATTAATACTGCTACTACATCTACTGCCCTTATGACCTTTAATATTCCCAATAATCATATACAAATTGGAGGCAGAAAGTCGGAATTAGCAGTTGCGCAATCACAAATCGTCAAGAATCTTATTGAAAAGAAGTTCCCTGAACTTAATTGTTCTATTTTAGCTTTGAGCACTTTAGGAGATAAAGTTCAAAACAAACCATTATATTCTTTTGGAGGTAAAGCATTATGGACTAAAGAATTAGAAGTATTACTACTTAATGAAGTTGAAGATTATCCAAAACTTGATATAATTGTTCATTCTTTAAAAGATGTTCCAACAAATTTACCAGAAGATTTTGAACTTGGATTAATAGTTGATAGACAAGATCCAAGAGATGCATTAGTAATGAAAATTGGATCAAAATATAATTCTCTTAAAGATTTACCAAATGGAGCAATAGTTGGTACTTCATCAGTTAGAAGATCAGCACAATTAATGAAAAATTATCCAAATTTAAAATTTCAATCTGTTAGAGGTAACGTTCAAACAAGACTTAAGAAATTAGATGAAAAAGATTCTAAATTCGAATGTATTTTACTTGCAGCAGCAGGTTTAGAAAGAGTTGGACTTGGTAATAGAATCACTGAAAAATTAGATGCTCCTGATATGTATTATGCAGTTGGACAAGGAGCACTTGGTATTGAGATCAAGAAAGATAATGTTATGATAAAGAAATTATTGAAAGCATTAGAAGATGAACCAACAACTTTTAAATGTTATTCTGAGAGATCTTTAATGAGATATTTAGAAGGAGGATGTTCGGTTCCAATTGGAGTACATACCACTTATGATAATGATACAAAAGAATTAACTTTGAAAGGTATAGTGGTGTCTCCAGATGGTAAAGAATATGTTGAAGATGAAATAACCGATAAGGTAACTTCAAAGCAACAAGCAAATAAATTAGGAATAAGATTGGGAGATAAATTAATTGAGAAAGGGGCAAAAACAATATTGAATGACATTGATTTCCAAAGAATAAATCAAAGTCCTATTCTGAGTCTTAATGAATCATGAATGAAATCGAAATGTGAATCTGAAATTTTGGAGAAGAAAGTAAATTGTTCTTTGTACATAAAGCATACACATCACTAATGATAACATAAAACAACAACGATATTAATAAAAGGTCATTCACTGAAAGAAATGTAGAGTCATGGGGAGGAGAGTCATGGGGGAGAGAAGAGCCTTGCGCAAGGAGGATTCTTGGGGAGAGGAGACCAACCTTGACACACACTCTCTAAAGATACAATTGTCCCCATTACACGTTCTTTGTGATCTTATTTATTAATATTTAAGCAACATAATTTAACTAATTATTCCATATAATAGCGATGGGTTTGTGGGCTAGCAAATTTAATAGCAGCAAGTATATCATCAAGAACGAGAACAATTCATTCCGTGCTATCTTATTTTGTATTTTTGTATTTTTTGTATTTTTTGTATTTTTTTTTTTTATTTTTTCTGTTTCTTCTTTTTCTTATTTGATTTATTCTTCTTTGCTTTGGACTTCTTCTTCTTATTTTTTGTATTTGAAGGTCGAGATTCATCATTTTCTAAATTAAGCTTGATTTCGCTTCCAAGTAGAACTTCTGATTCTCTCTTCCCAATCAATGTATCCTCCAAAGGGATCATGATTTCATTCTTTTCTCGTAATTTTTTATCTAAAGTTTCTCTCACTGCTTGTTCTCTTTCATCGGTTGCATTAATCTCTTTACTTGTTCCAGCTGATGAACTTTGAACCAGCACTGACCCCAGATTTCTTATAGCTTCGCATTTGTTATTTTGCGTTGTTTTCAATTCTTCGCAATGACAATTACACTCTTCTTTGTTGCTAAGAAGCTGTCTTGGAGACACAATTCTTTGTTTCACTTGCTGGGCGATATCAACTTCCGAAAGAATTCCAAAAGTTGTATCTGATACTTCAACATTTGATTGCAGATGTTGAATTTCACTACCACCAACAATTTCACTTAGGTTCTCATTCGATAATATACTAGAAGCCGTATCTGACCCTTTGAAATTTGGAAGAGGATAATGATCCTTTCTACCAACAAAGGTTACAGTACGTTTCTCTGGCTTACTAGATGAGAATAAGAGTGAAGGTTTAAGCTGGTTCGACAATTGAGGCTCAAAGATGTCTTCCACATCTTCTTCCTCGTCTTCCTCAATGATAGTAGGCAAGGGAAAAGTTGAGAATTTGTACCCTCGCCATACTCGAGGTTCAGTAGCATCATCATCATCATCATCATCATCATTGGCATCGCAGTCAGTACTCTCCACTGGAATTCTAGTTGAGGGTAAAGGTGAAGGTTGCAGTTCACTCGATGTTGGAAACTTGTTAACATCAGTAATCTTCACCATATCCTTATCTGGAATGACAGTTGAATGAGAAGGCAAAAGCTGAGGCTCATTCCTCTTTGGAGTATCATTTCCATTAACCACATTCACAATGTTTTCTTCTGGAGTTCCAGCTGAAGGTGTAGGTGAAGGGTCAAGGTCGTACCACTTGAAAGAATCATTTCCACCAAAAATGTCGCAAGTATTGTCCTTGAGAACTTTCACAGAAGGAGTGGTGTTTGATTCTTCTACAACATTTGAAAGCAAATGTGTAGTTTTATCTGCAACAATGGTCAGAATATCTTTCTTTGGAGAGATAACTGAGGGCAAAAAAGATTGTATTTCATGGAACGATTGAGATTTATCGCCAATGATATCAACCACCATGCTCTCCTTTAAAATTCTTGTAGAGTACAAGGTTGAAGGTTGCGATTCGTGGTACGAATTACGAATACTACTGTGAACATCAAACACAATCTCTTCCTCTGTATTGCCAGCTGAAGATGAAGGTGAAGAAGAATCAAGGTCGTACCACCAGAAATTACTGACTTTATCGACCATAGTGAGTTCACCATCCTTTGCATTCTTTGCAGAGATGGCATCTAATTTGTTAACATTTGAATGCACAAGATGTGAATAACAATCAGTAACCATCACAGGATTCTTCTTTGGAATATCAGCTGAGGGAAGGAGGTCATTAATTTGAGCATTACTGACTTCAGCGACCAACTCAGAATCTTCTTCCTCTGGGATATAAGTGGCTCGAGATGCGTTAAAACTTGACTGCAAGTTTTGAACGTCATCAGGATAAGCACAATTCTTGATATCCTTTTGTGGAATGCCATTTGCGTTTGAGGTTGAATGTTGTTTGTGCACAGATGGTAGATCACAAATACCGTCGTTAACGACAACTTTAGCTTCAGCAACAACAACAACTTTAGCTTCAGTAGAAACAACAACTTCAGCTTCAGCAGCAACAGGCTCATCAACAGCTTCAACTTCAGCAGCAACACCTGCGGCAACAACTTCAGCTTCAGTAGAAACAACAACTTCAGCTTCAGCAGCAACATCAGCAACAACATCAGCAGCAACTTCAGCTTCAACTTCAGAAACAACAACGACAACTTCAGCTTCAGCAGCATCAACATCAGCTTCAGCATCAACTTCAGCTTCAACTTCAGCAGCAACACCTGCGGCAACAACACCTGCTTCAGCAGCAACAACAACAGCTTCAGAAACAACAACGACAACTTCAGCTTCAGCTGTAACAGCAGCAACAAGTTCAACTTCAGCTTCATCAGCAACAGCATCAGTAATAGCAACAACAACATCTGCAGCATCATCAACCCCTCCATTTTCCTTCACATGCAACGGAATAGGAGACAAACTATTGCCTCCAAATGATTCTGATACCGTAATACCAGAATCATCCATTGCACTCTCATCTAGAATGCTAACTGAGGGTAATGGTTCGGACAAAGGTGAATGCACCTCATATAGTTTTGTTTGTGGTACCAAGTACTCCGTAAAAACAACAACGGGAGTAGACGTTGAATCAATAGCATCAACATCTAATATCAAATCTTTAGAGTTGTTCGATGTATTGTTAACATCAACATTTTCCTTGAATGCATCCAGAAGGCTAGATGGTAACAAAGAAGTTTTCAGTTTTTGATTCTCTGATTGTAACTCACAAGAAAGTGATTTTATCTCTTCCTCTACTTGAACATTGAAAACAATTTCAGAGGATCCAGAATTCTCTTTACAGTTCTTGCGAACAGGACTACTAGGTTCACTAGTTAATGGGGTGGTTGGTTCGTTGTTCTCAACGCTATTGGCTGAATCTTTAGAAATTGCAAAAGATAATTTTGTTGCTTCATCAGATTTAGTCGGAGACGACACAGAATTGGTACTTTTCTTCACTGTATATACCTCAATATAAAAGTCTTCATAAAGATCATCGATCCCTTTCAAGGAACTTTTTGAATCTTTTGAAGACTCCAGTTTTCGAACAATTCTGTTTTTAAATCTTTTTAGCTTTTGTAATTTTCTATTGATTGAAAATTGAAAATGATGATTTCCTTTCATTTCACTCCATTTCAATCTGAGAGAATTTAAATACCTATCCATGTAGGATTCTAAATTCATTTTAACAGAAGTTTCGGTCATTTTCGGTAAGATTTGGTTAGTTACTGAAGATTCCAAGTTTTCTGTTTGGTAAAGAAGATGGTACGAGTTAGTGTGAAAAAAAAAATCTCCACAGGGCCTTATATACCCCCTTAAAATCACAAATAGAGATTCACAAACATGGTTATTACTCAAATGGAACTCGGTAGTAGAATTAGTTTGTGGCTAATTAAAGGAAACGATTATGTTAGTTTAAAGTTTTGACAAGATCGAATCATTGACTTCCTTTTTCGCAGCCATTTTATTGCAACAAAATTCAAATTACCAATTGAGATTGAGATTTCTTTTTTTCTTTTTTTTCTGGATTGAGGAAAAGACGTTGGGGGTCTTGAGAAGTTGGCTACTGGGAGGTGGGATGAAGGGTCCAACGAGAACACGTCAAAGTTCTCCAATTCTAGCGCATTGGTCGCCAAAAGGCGCGCAAAGTCCACCAAATCGCCAGCAGGTTCTTAAACGATGACAGACTTCAAGAGACTCCTACTACCTCAATCTAAAGTATTCGATTTCAGTACTTGGTTTTACGCTCAAGCTCTGAAATTCCCGAAGGCAACAGCTCTTCGCACGAGTTTCCACAAATGGTCCTAGCGGGGCGGTAGAGGTACTGCAC
>JAKTYG010000080.1:0-46889 GCA_030564725.1 Chernovozyma sophiae-reginae
CTTTGATTCAGTTGAACTTTAACATTTTTTTTTTTTTATTTTATTTTCTTTTTCATTTTCATTTTTGGGAACTTCAACACTCTGTCAATTGAAAAGTTATACTTTTTCCGAATTTCTTTTAAACTCCAATCATAGCAATTTGGAATCTCTTAGAATTGATTAAGAACTATATCTAAAGATCCAAAAAAAAAATCATTATCATCCGCTTTGTCCTCCGTTTTCTTTTTGGTTTATTTCATCTCAAATCACCCACACATTAAGTAACGAATTTTTCAAATATCTCCAGAAAAGTGCAATTTCTGGTCGTGACAAATCAAATAAATTTAATCAATCACCCTCTAAATCTGGAAACTGGTGGATTTTAGACGTTAAATCATCTTTGTGTAACAAAGTTTTGTTCGGATCAATTTAGCTGCACAAGATCCAATTTGCAACCATCCAACGTTTACATAGCAACCGCATTAACGCACAATTCGGAATTAATTACTGTCAACCTTAAGTTATCGTTATCTGGATAAGCCAAGCCAATATGAATATTATTCATAGTCAGATGCATAGCGAATATCTCAAGCCAAACCATAGCAGATCTCGTTCTTATAACGAACTTTTATCTCAATTTAAGAGTACAATTAGTTCCTCACCTGATATGATTGTTCCTCCTCCTTCATATGCTGCATCTAAGAATACTTACGTCAAGAAACGGTCGCATAGTGATTTGTTGAAAAATTCTCCAGGGTTAGGTGGAGAGTTTGGTAATGATACTAAAAGATCACGCACTGCTCCACCATCTCCACCTTACGATATACAACCATCTTCAAAACCGATAATTAGTAAGAGAAGTGATTTCATAGTGAGGTCTAGATCGTTGTCTCCTCAAAAAAGACCTATTGTGAATCCATTATCGCCAACAACTTCTCCAAACACCTCACCAGTGACGGCAAACAAGCTTATAGGAACAGATGTATCTTGTTACAAGGACGAGAACAACAACAACAACAACACCACCACCACCAGTGCATCTCCAATAGTGCCAACCACACTTGCAGCGCCACCCATTTCCACGCGCAAGGTAAATGTAACTCTTCCAAGTATTTCAACTGCTTTGGAAACAACCCCCATGACTTCAATCAAATTGAATCCAATTACTCCAACTGTATCATTAGATTATTTTGATACTTACAAGCCTAATGATGAAAATTGGAGATATGAGCTTCTTGATTCCATAACAAGATCCTCCAAACTGTTCAATATCAATCAGTATAATCATCTTAATAAGACTGGAACTTATCAAGGTTCTAAGGTGGATCAACCGTTACCGCTGATGAGTACTTCTAATATAAACACATATTTTTCAGCTTCCAATATCTCATCAAATTACAAAGTTTCAAAGCCAAATTTTAACTCCAAGATCAGCTCAAAGATTATCAAAGAGAAGAATTTTTCACATGATTCGAAAATATTCTTTAAATATCGTAAATCTTATAGTGAAAAGAAAATAAATTTCCCATACGAATCAAACTATACATACCTCAATAAGACTTATTTAACTGATGTTGAAAGATATCCGGAATATCTAGAGCTTGCACAATCGTTGATACTGTTATCTCAACTGACTAACAAGACTGCTAATTCCTCGCTGTCACCACCACCACAACCGCAATATCATCAGTATCAATCTCCAGAATCAACTAAGGTTACTATTCCATCTCCAATTTCAAAACCACTTCCTCCTATAACTAGTCCCCAAGTTCATTTGGCCACAACCTCAGTCACTTCTTATCTCCCTGTAACAGTGTCGCCGATTTCATCCAAATTATCTACCCGGAATACTTATTCTCGTTCTCATAATGAATTAAATACTTTCTTAAGTACATACGAAGTACCATCAACACCTCAATTGGATCATAAATCAATACCTCTTACGCCACCTTCCAGTATATCCAAATCTCGTTCCGAATTGATAAAATCATCTCCTCCCAAGTCAGCATCTCATCATCAACATAATACTAGAGTGTGTATATCTTGTGGATCAGATCAGTCACCATGTTGGAGACCTTCTTGGTCAATTAAAGAAGGTCAATTATGTAATTCATGTGGTCTTAGATATAAGAAGACATCGGCAAGATGTCTTAATCAAGAGTGTAAAAAGATTCCTGCTAAAGGTGAATGGTCTTTAATGCAAAGTAAAGGAAAATCTGTCTTTGAAGACGGAAAGGAAGGATTTAGTTGTTTAGATTGTGGCTGGAGAGTTGAAGTTAAGAAGTAATGATCGAGTAGAAGCACTTCCCTACTCACTGTGTATAATAACAATAATAATGATAATAATAACAGGCCCTTTCCATATAAATATATATATAACAATTCTTTCAGTACGGTGGTGTAGGTAGATAGTCTGTGATTGGAAATGATCATCAAGATAATAATATGTTGGAGATACAAAACTGCCATGGGCGCCAATTAGAGGGCCATTTGGGAACAGATAGCGTTGTGCGAATCTTGCAACCCCAACGTAAACTACTCAAAGGGTAATCTAGAGAGAGAGATATATATAGAGACTAGGAGATCTTACAACACTTACAATGCTCTATGTTGAGTCATGAAAGAAGTTTTGTTCTGAGATAAGTACTATTCGTACAATCTGGAGGCTTATACTGGCCATGTTTAAGCCTCATGTTACCTTATTATGTTTATTATGTAAGGGCAGAGCAGATGAAGTTGTATTTCTTCGTTGCGCGGACACATTCACTTTCAATATATCATATTCATATTCAATGGCTACCAACAGAACATAGCTTTGACCTAAAATTCAACTTCGAAATATTACCAGAATACGGACCAGTATCCAGCTGGCCAAGCTTCAAATATATCAGCAGCCCAATTACCAACTCAGTCTTTCGTTCAAGAGGAAAACAAGAAAATTTGGAGAAATTGATTAAATACACGGAGTTAATAAACTAACTCCGAGATTCCGCAACTGATATTTCCGTTGTCTGTAATGGAAGACAATTTATAGGAAAACGAAACTATTTACTTCTTGTAACAACATTAACATTTGAAGGATAATAAATTCCTCATGGTATGACTGCTTCCATATCTAAACCAGCCCGGAAAAGAAACCGCCAAACTTTAGTTTGTACTAATTGTCGTAAAAAGAAAACAAAATGTGATAGAAACTTGCCATGTTCGTTCTGTATCAAGGCAAGAACTCAACATACATGTAATTATGGGAACAGTCTAGTCCAACAAGAAACTCCAAATCATAAGTTCTACAAGCCAAATTCTTACCCGAGTCCTTCGCAAACTTCCATGACTTCAAGGAACTCAGATCAGAGTAAAGATTTTAATATTACCAATGCTTACCACCAACCCCATCAGGATTCAGTTCATTCTGAACTTGAATCTCTTAAATCAAAATTACGAGAACTTGAAGCTTCAATAACAGTTGCTACGTTGCATAACCCTACACATATATTTACACAACCAGATCGAAGCTCTGTCGGGGAAAGCGGAAATCAAAATGAAGCATTTGTATTACCAATTATGAATAATAATTCTCCAAGCTTGATGCAGAATCCTCTGATCCAGAATCTCCCGGTCCAGAATCCCCCAGTTCTACCTCCTAATACCAACCAACAATTCAACAACATGCGTCCAATTGTATTTAGCGGTGCACCAGCCTTATATTCTACGGAAAATGCTAATTCATCATCTTATGCTAGCTTGATACAACCACATCCCCATTATTCAAACTCAAATGTAACCAGACACTCATTGGCAAGTGTTACTCAAAATAAAGTTCTGAATCCAGCTCCAGAGTATGTTATTGAAGAATCTATGATAACCGATCAAGATACAATCAACTTCTATCACGATTTTCAAACTAAAGTAATTTCAAATCGAATTAATTATAACACTCGGCCCTTCCCGTTATTTACCCTTGGAAGATCTGACCCTTCACTTCAATTATTCTTAAGCTTTAAGCATCATTTGAAAAAGGGTCCTTGTCCTGTAGGAAATAATAATATTGGTCAAGGTGATCAAAAAAATGAAGATTACAAATATTTTGACGAAGTTATGAGCGATTCGACTTCTCATGGAGGTAATAACCAAAAGGAAACTCTAGGTAGACGATTTATTAACGTGATCAATAAAGGATTTGGAGTAGAAGCTGCCACCGAAGATGCGCTAAGATTTCGAAATAGAGCTGTGGGAGTTGAAGCTCAAAATTTCCTGGACAAAGATTTACTGATATCTCATCCCGTGAAAATTGCAGACAAATTGAAACTTAATGAATATGGGAAATTGATTGGATTGATA
The DNA here is from genome assembly GCA_030564725.1 of Chernovozyma sophiae-reginae. Taxonomy (NCBI): domain Eukaryota; kingdom Fungi; phylum Ascomycota; class Pichiomycetes; order Serinales; family Debaryomycetaceae; genus Chernovozyma; species Chernovozyma sophiae-reginae. The sequence goes on from JAKTYG010000080.1 coordinate 4,318, forward strand.
TTTTCAAGTAAAGATCTTAAGGAGGTGCTGTTAGACGAAAAAATATTATCATTATTACCCAAGAAGAAAATGTTAAATAAGTATGTTGATGTTTTCTTTTCAAGAGTTTACCCTTATCTACCATTATTAAATGAATCAACTTTCAGATCCAACATTAGAAAAGTGTGTGGTGGTTTTGAGACAGAATATCAAGACGATGAAGAAATAAAGACTTTGAATATTTCTAGCAAACAGGATTATGTGTTTCTTGGTCTTCTATTGGTAGTTTTAAGGATAAGTTATTTATCATTGTTTAAAAATGATGTCACTGCTAATGAGGCCACCATCGATCAGCTTAAATCCAAAGACCCTTCCCCAGAACAAATAGAATTAAAATCCTCATTGAATAACCCGATACCCATAGAAGCAATCGAGACAGCACAAATTTGTTTACGAGAAATTGATATAACAAGGAATATCAATTTAACCACATTTCAGTGTATGCTATTTCTTAGAGCATACAGATCCTATGCACCCGAAGAAGGAGACAGATCTCTTTGTGGGGATACCCAAACTTTCAACGGTATCTTGATCAATTCAGCATATACTTTAGGATTACATAGAGATCCTGATTATTTTACTGATCTTTCAACTATTACTGCTGATATGAAGAAAATGAATAATTTGAGGAGAAAATTATGGCATTTTTTAATCACTCAAGAAATCTTGGACTCAATTATGTTGGGAAACAAGATCTCTATTAAGGAAGGAGATTATGATACCAAGCTACCTTATTTCAATCCTGGAGGAGAGAATGTATTTGATGTTAATTTGGAAATCAATGTTCTAACAAGTTTCACATATTTTGATAGCCTTCGTAAAGATGTTATGAACCTTCTTGACTTGATATTAAATGTCACTAAAAGATCACCCATTAAATCATTGATTAACTATTGCAATGCATTGGAATCAAGCGTTGTTAAAGTATTAGGGAATTTTGAAGAATATTTTAATTATGACACTGGAAAAGACCTGTTCTTGAAAGTCATAAAGATTAAGTATTATCTTCATTGCCATACTTTGATCATAACTGTTCAATATGCATTATATTTGTATTTCAGGCAAAAGGGATTTAAAGAGATCTCAAATATGTATCACAAGAAAGTACTTGATCACTCATTGACTAAAGTGTTACCGTTCTTACCAGATATTTTGGATGAAACTCACCATTTCTTTGATAGAACTAGTAGCTTTATACTTTCACTATCAATTCATGCAGTTAACCATACTGCACTGATGATGAATCTGATGACTTCAGCATCAGTGTTTAGTACAATAAATACCATGTCAAGTGACCCAAGTCATCTGCAATGTATGAATGATGATAGAGCATATCGAACCCGCTTTGAATTGCTTGGTAAGTTTAAAAAGGAACTCATTTCAACAAGAAAGTGTAATACGTTAATTGGAAACTTTTTAAGTACTCGATACTTTGTATCTTGGAAAGTTAAGAAAATACATTCATTCTCTTATAAGCTTATTGATTCAGGAGAACTAGTTGCTCATAACATTGAACTTGCGAAAAGGGCAACGATTACTCTATCAAATGATAATTTACATGAAGTTATTCATCGCTTTAAAAGAAGACATAATTGGGAAAAGAGTTCGCCAAATCTTGTTACTATTGCAGGTGAATGTGAAAATGTTTTACCAACTCCTTCTAGCCTTTATGAATTAGGAACTATACCCCAAGGATTAAGAGCAGATTCATTCTGGCTGAGTTTATTTTCAATTAAAATGAATGACTATTCGGGGATCTGTATCGGTGGACCGGATGTTAACACATCTTACGATAGTCTGCAGAAAAGTGCAAAAGACATGTTGGATCCTGTAGTTGCAAACACTCCACTGCTTGAATTTCCTGAAACTCTTCAGTATGATTTTGGAATATTTAATGGACCGAATTTGGAGGAGTTTTTATCTTCGATATGAGCTGAATCAGACTGCTAGTGAAACTTGCTAATTCGAGATATGTACAATTTGGCTGATGACAAGAAGGATCATACTTTATAATTTAATATGTAGTTGCGCGAACCATCAACAAAACCGCCAGAACGACCACAGTCTGCACCAAAAGCATGAAATGTTCCAAAGTACCAACTTAGAATGTAAATTTGTGGGTATCGTTTTGTAGTTCTGATTTCAGGAGAAGAGTTGTAGTCCATTAATGGATCTTTTATCTTCTTATCGTTCCCCAAAGCTTCTTTATTGCTGTGTTGTTGCTAGACAATTCAGAATACTATATTTGGTTGCAATTTAGCGGCACCAGAGTCGTAAATGCGCTCTTTAAGACACCAAATTAGGAATTTTAATGCGAGCTCATGGAGATCTTTGCCCAAAACCATCGTTCGCTTTATCTTCTCTATCTGACTTGTTACTATAACTCGAAGATAAATACCATTCTATATCAACGTGATCATATCCCACTAATACTCATAGAAATACTTGATTTCACATTTTAATCATCTTAATACAATGGTCACTGTATTTGTTTCTGGAGCCAGTGGGTTTATTGCTCAACATATTGTGAAGTTATTGATCCAAAAAGGCTATAGGGTTATCGGATCGGTAAGATCAGAACAGAAGGGAGAAAAACTTCAGTTGAACTTGGCTAGCCCAAATTTTGAATATGTAATTGTTAAAGATATTTCCAAAGAGGGAGCCTTTGATGAAATCTTTAAGAACAACACAGATATTACCGTAGTCTTACACACTGCTTCTCCTTTCTTTTATGATACAACTGATCCTGAGAAAGATTTAATGATCCCTGCGTTGAATGGTACTAAGAATATCTTACTGGCAGTTGTTAAATATGCTCCACAAGTGGAAAGATTAGTATTAACTTCTTCAGATGCTGCATTTTATTCCGCCGAGGATGAGCAAGATGGAAGTTTACTGTTTGATGAATCAAGTTGGAACAATATTGGATGGGAAGAAGCAACAAAGGACCCAATTGCTGCCTACTATGCAAGTAAATCATTTGCTGAAAAAGCTGGTTGGGAAGTTGCTAAATCTGCTGGTGCAAAATTCACTCTTTCGACTGTAAATCCAGTATATGTGTTCGGACCTCAAGCATTTGCAAACGAAGTTAGCGACACGTTAAATACTTCCAATGAAGTCATTAATACCTTGTTAAAAATAGGACCAAATGGCGAATTTAGCAACGATAAAGGTGGGTTCATTGATGTTAGAGATGTTGCAATTGCCCATGCTCTCGCTTTCGAATTGGACGAAACTAAAAATAAGAGGCTTTCTTTGACCAATGGTAAATTTAGTACTCAAATGATGCTTGATAGTATAAACAACAATTTCAAACAATTAGTTGGGAAAGTTCCGGTAGGAAATCCAGGAACTGGTGAGAAAGATATCTCCCTGCTTGCTAAAGTATCAAATGAAGCAACCAGAAAGATTTTGAATTTTGAATTTCGTAGTTTAGATACCATTGTGACTGACGTTATTCAACAAGTTCTTGACTATCAACAAAAGAATAAGATATAGATAGGACAAAAGGTATTTAATATACAGCTTAGATATAAGTTTTAGAATCCATGTATGGTTAAATTCTTCTTTATTTCTTTCCTCCGAAAACAAAAGATTCTTAAAGTCAATTGATTCCATTCAAGTGGAACTATCTCAGGGCATACTATTCTCTCTCAGAGCAGTAATGTCATATATTGAAGATTACTTCCCAATTTATCTTGAAATATAAACCTTTGAATGGTTCATTCCAATCTTCTCCAATTCTCTTTCTATCAAAACACCTGTGCCTATTATTAGATCCGTTGTCTTCTTATAACTCCACTCCAAGTAAGATTTGGGTGCAAAAAGGAAATGATCATCAAATGTTGCCTTGTACTTCCGATCTCTTCCTCTCCAACTTCCATTTCCATTCTGTAACTTGAAGTAATTGTGTCCAATATATGAAATCCTAAGGGTACAAACAGTATATAAGCAACAGTCCTTTTCCAATTCTTTGAAATTTCTGAATTTCTTTAATTCATTCTCCAATCAGCACCAAGAATCTAAACTTTTTGACCCTGATTTTCCTTAAAATGACTTCAAACTCCACCAAAAAAACCTTCCAATTGAATCTAGCAAGAATCTTCAAGTTATGCATCCCAGAAGATTCTTCTAAGCATGAAAAAACTTCGAAAAGCTCAAAAGCTTACAAAACCGTTCAGAAAGTGAAATTCTTTTTCAGAAAAACTTTCCCACGAACACAACAACAAACCCAAAATGAAGAGACAAAGTCACGAAAAGACGTCCAACCAACTTCAACCGACCAACCAACGCCATTGATTAATAAAAGTTTGGTTCGTGTTGAAGAATCAGGAGAATTAAATTCTTCTTCTGATGATTCTCCATATGTGTCACAACAAAGTCTTGACAACCTGGTGGATTCACCAGTGACAACGGAGCCAAATTCTCCAACAAAACCCATTGCAATTGAAAAGGGATTGACTCTTGAACAAAGTCAGCAATTGTTTCCACTATTGTTCAGTCAAACAGAAAAGGACTCGAGCTTGGCGTACATTCCATTCTGTGATTTATCTGCTCAAGATTCAACCACAATCAGCATTTCTGCTAGCCTTCTAGTAGAAGATGTCGTTGTTGAAACAGTTGAATCCAAGAAGTATTCTCCAGATATTATCAGCGAGATTCCTAAATCAAGCAATCTTGAACCCCCCGTTGAGTGTTTCCCTCAGGATAATCAAGAAAACGTTGAGGAAAATTATGAAAACTATTCCAAGAACTGCGAGAACTACTCTGAGAACTATGAGAACTACTCCGACGGCTACTCCCTGGAAGATATTCTCGAAGAAGATGACTATCCTGACTCCAAGTATGATGATCTCTACATACTTGAGCCAAGAAGCAAAAAGCTTCTCAAGGCAAAGGCCAGACTGAGTTTCATAAGTAAAAGGGATCGTCCTTCCAACATGAAGGTAGCAGTCTGGTCACATTAAGAAATGATATCTGTCAGATTTCAGAAGGAATATACACTAAAGTGCTTTAATTCTTCCAAATGCTTTCATTTATTTGACTGATCATTTGAGAACGAGAATTCTCGGCCTGTGCATTCACAGACTTAATTAATTAATATATAAAAGCTATAATCTATCGCTGTAGACACACGTCCATTGAAGATAAAAGTTTATAAGTTCTTCTGTGCTCTGTCGTACATACACATAAGAAGTTGAGTAATCAAGAATTTTATAATTGCAGACTATCTTCTTAGACCCTTTGCTCAAAAGGATCATCACTATGTTTGAACATCCGGCAGAGATCCTACTACTCTTGGTGTTGACTTCTCAAAGCTGCAAATTGCAGCACCAAATTGGTTCCGTTTTATCAGTTACATACTGCATATAACCATGCAACTGGATCAGAATGTAAACAAGAAGATAAATAAACCACAGATGCAACTGCAATGTAGAGGGAGAAGAGAACATACTACACTACTGATTCAACCGAAATGAGCACCAGCAGCACTCCTTATTTAGATACTGCAGCAATACTGAATGCTTCTGAATTGATCAATTCAACTCTTTTATCCAAGGGGTACATTTCGAGTAATTTACGTTTTAATTCGATAGACTGGAAGGAATATTTATCCAAGGGCCAAGAACAAGAATTGGCAGATATATCCATCACAGAAACAATTTACAATAATGATAAAAACATCATAAATATTATCTACTCACTTTTGCAATCAATAGAGAGAAATTCTGTACAGAATAAGACTTTCAATAAGATTGTGTCCCAAAAGGATTCATCTATAAATGCATTAAACAAGAAAATAGAAATTCTCGAACAGAAAGTAAAGACAACTGAATCCAAATTGGATCAATTTAAGAGTATAGACCGTATAAAACTTACCACTAGGGTGCAGGATCTTTCCAAGATCAATCGATTGCAGAATCAAGATCTAAATAAACTAAAACATTGGTGTAATGATATTAAGTTGAAATATCAAGTGGAAATGAAGAAGAAAAACAATGAAATCGACCAATTGAAAGACAAGCTATTGGATAAAAGAAATCTCTCTACTACAATAACAATGGGTATTCCCTTAACTATTCCTCATAATGGAAGTAAGAATGGCGCAATTAGCACCAATAGTAGTTTCAATAATTCCGATAGAAGAATTGAAATGGTTGGTAATGCTTCCGTAATATACAACAACAATCCTTCTATTAACAACATTGAACAAAATGCTGCCACAATTGTTAACTCTCCCCTTAGTAAAGAATATGAGAATATTATGATTGACCTTACTCAATTGATTGAAAATATGATATCAGAGAATTATAAATTTTTGAAGTTTATTCGGTTAATTAATACGTATTATAGCGAATTGAATATTCAAATATCAACATTCAATAATAAGAAAGTCATAGAAATACCCAACCCTTCTGATATAATAGATCTTGAGCAGTTAAACAACGACTCAAGCAAGAATGCAGCGGATTTGGTGAATAAATTGGAATCTTTTGATTCAATTTCGAAACCACTTCTTTCAAATGTTTATAAGAATTACCATTATATTTCAGACTTGGTAAATTACGCGACTGAATCAAATACGAGTAATAGAAATGATAATGACGATACTCAAAAGGTGCAAATGTTAACAAATGAGTTAGAGATAGTAAGAAAAAACTGGCAAGATGCAATAAAGACATTAGAAAATTGGAAACAGTATAAATACGATGGCAAAGAGACTTGAGAAAGAAACTAGCCATTTCAAATTTGCAAACAAAACTTGATTAATGTCACGGTTGACTTTTGAGAAGCGATAGCGATTAAATTTTTGAAAGTTCATTTCATTCGTTTATTTGCAAGTCATCATAAAAATTTGTGAAACTATATACACGGGGCACGGCGGATGGACCAGATAAAAGCTCACTTGATTTGCTTATCAATAAATACGTCAACATGAGTAGCATCTATGTCCTTTTCAGATTTATTTAGTGTCTCAGAATTTTTGGTAAGATTATCATCAGCGTTTGAAGATATTTGACTTTCATTAGCTAAGTCTAAAGCCTTAGTTTTCAATTGATATTTCAACATCATCTGCTCAAATTCATCCTCAATGCCCAACAAGGCAGATTCTTGTTCAAGCTGCAATTCGGAGTCTTGTTTTCTCTTTTCATCGATGGCCCTATACTTTCTATGCAGCTTTTTGGCCTTGTTTTCCTTAACCATGATCTTACGAGTGTTGAGTATCTTAGTTCTTGAGCCTTCAGGATTCCCAAGGTCTTCCAATTTCAATGCTAGTATCTCTCTTGCTCTCTTTCGATTACTTTCTTGAGATCTTGAGTATTGACATGTGACAACCAATCCAGTGGGTTTATGAGTTAATTGAACTTTAGAATTGGATTTATTAATCTTCTGGCCTCCAGGACCTCTTCCCCCCTTTAAGAATTTTTCATCGATTTCATCTTCAACTATTAGCCATTTTGGTCTTGGAGGAAATTTATTCTTCTTCGGTAGAGCACAGGTGATGGATGATATAGAAATATGACGATGACATATAAAAGATAAGGCTCTGGCTTTCAGAAACATTTGCTTGACATTCACAAAATTATAGTGTTGTTTCTTTTGAATGCATGCGAATATAGAACTTAGAAATAAGTCATGGGATATCCTTGGAAAGTCTTGGTTACACTTCCTAGACACACTATGGATGCATTGATGATGGTTATGAAGAATTCAAAGTTACACACAGGATCGATATCACAATATTCATTTACAGGTTGGAAAAATTGGTTTTGCAGTTTGCATCCATCGTATTCAATCCATTCGAAGTGTTGCACAAACGCGTATTTTGCTCTTTTGGGAACCTTAATACACGTCCTTTGGTTTTGATTTTACTTCACGTTCATGTTTTTCTTTTACGTATGTAAGAGAATTTCTTTATTAAGTTGAAAGTTACGATTGTTAACTAGCGAAGCAAACATACTTTCTATCTAAAATGTCATACGAAAGAGCTGATATTTACAGTGCCAATGTCTTACCGGGTGAGGCACCTGCTGATAATTCCTTCAATGAAATTGCGAAGGCTTTTCGTTTATTCATACTTGAGTTTCGTTTAAATAGTCAATTTATTTATCGTGATCAACTAAGAGAGAATCTTCTTATTAAGAATTATTATCTTAAAGTGAACACAGAACACTTGATTGCTTTTAATTCAGAATTGAACAAAAAACTAAGCGATGACCCTTCGGAGATGATTCCACTTTTTGAAAGTGCCATAACTCAAATCGCTAAAAGAATTGCCTTCTTATCGAGTGAAGAAATACCTCAAGATTTTCCAAACTGTCAATTGATTCTATATTCCAATGCTTCAAAGATTTCCATAAGAGATTTGGATTCTGATCATATTTCAAAAATTGTTAGAATCAGCGGGATAATCATTTCTGCCTCAGTGTTATCATCAAGGGCCACTCAAGTTCAATTACTTTGTAGAAATTGTAAACACACAATGAAATTAAAGATAAATAATGCTTTTGGTTCCTTAAATTTACCAAATAAATGTCAAGGTACTCACAATATTGAGGATACCAGTGGTAATAAATGTCCTACAGATCCATATACAATTGTTCATGATAAATCTACCTTTGTTGACCAGCAAATTTTAAAGTTACAAGAAGCTCCTGATATGGTTCCAGTAGGGGAAATGCCTAGGCACATTATTTTGCAAGCTGATAGATATATGACTAACCAAGTAGTACCTGGAAGCAGAGTAACTTTAGTTGGTATATATTCCATTTACCAGTCGAAGCAGAGAAGAGGAGATTCTGTTGGAGGAGCAGTTGCTATCCGTAATCCATATTTAAAAATTTTGGGGATTCAAACTGATGTGGATACTTCTGTTGGAGGTGATGGGGGTATCACTTTTAGTGAAGAGGAAGAAGAAGAGTTTTTAAAATTATCGAGAATGCCAAATTTATATGAAGTTTTTTCAAAATCAATTGCTCCTTCTATCTATGGTAACGAGGATATTAAAAAGGCTATTACGTGTTTACTCATGGGAGGTTCAAAGAAAATTTTACCAGATGGAATGAGGTTAAGAGGAGATATTAATGTATTATTACTCGGTGATCCAGGTACCGCTAAATCTCAACTGTTGAAATTTGTTGAGAAAATATCTCCAATTGCTGTGTATACTTCTGGAAAAGGTTCCTCAGCAGCCGGTTTAACTGCTTCAGTTCAAAGGGACCCAGCAACAAGAGATTTTTATTTAGAAGGTGGAGCCATGGTTCTTGCTGATGGAGGAGTTGTTTGTATCGATGAATTTGATAAAATGAGAGACGAGGATAGGGTTGCCATTCATGAAGCGATGGAACAACAAACTATATCTATTGCAAAAGCAGGTATTACCACAATTTTGAATTCTCGTACATCGGTATTAGCTGCCGCCAATCCGGTATTTGGTAGATACGATGATTTGAAAAGTCCTGGGGAAAACATTGATTTTCAGAGTACAATTTTGTCTAGATTCGATATGATTTTCATTGTTAAAGATGAACATAATGAAGCAAGAGATATGACAATTGCAAGACATGTTATGAATGTTCATACCGGCAATTCTAATGCAAACAATCAAGAAAATCAAGAAGGAGAAATCCCAATAGATGTGATGAAAAGATATATTCAATACGTGAAAATGAAATGTGCACCAAGATTGAGTCCTGATGCGTCAGAGAGATTGTCATCACATTTTGTTAGTATAAGAAGAAGATTGCAAATTAATGAAGCTGATATGAATGAAAGATCTTCAATTCCAATTACAGTTAGACAGTTGGAAGCTATCATTCGTATTACTGAATCATTAGCCAAATTGACCCTCTCACCGGTTGCTACATCAGATCACGTTGAAGAAGCAATTCGTATATTCACAGCTTCTACTATGGATGCAGTTGATCAAGGGGTATCCAGTGGAGGATTGATAACAACAGGAGAAATGAGTAAAGAGATTAAGAAAGTTGAACATGAATTGAGAAGAAGATTACCAATTGGTTGGTCCACCGCATATAAGACATTAAGAAAGGAATTAGTTGATTCAGGTAAGGCAAGCGCAGCAGCTCTTGATAAAGCATTATACATATTAGAACGTCATGAGGTGATAAAGTTTAGGCATCAACGACAAAATGTGTTTCGCTGTGGTATTTAAATTTATATGTATTTGGAAATAATGGGTAGTGATATGTGTGTATTGTAATAGAGGAATAAATTAATGGAATAATTGAAGCATTTAATTGCCATGAGTTGTTGTAGTTGAGCGTTAACAAGATATCAGTATGAGATTGAAATATGTAATAAGTCAATATCAGAGACTTGCAAGTTGTAGATCTTCCTTTTTTATCTTTTTTTTTTTTGCCTCTTTTTGTTTTGTTTGCTATATTGGAACCCAAGTTGATTCAAAGTCAAGTCTCTTACTCTTGAGTTTCAACTGAAGTGGAACTCATGGTCATATAACTCATAAGGTTGAAAGTTGCAGCCATTTCCATCACCATACCTGCATACAAACAAACTAGTGAATTTATTCAAAAGGCGACAATGAGCAAAACTCAGACCCAATGCACCACATCTTTTCACAACTTCGAGAGCTACGTTGAAAACTAATCCTAAAGAATACAGAAAAAGAGTGAAAATGCTGAATGTTGATGAATCAGACGATTTCAAATTCTTTGGATTGGGAGGTTGTAATGAAGTTGGAAGGTCATGTCATATCATTAATTACAAGAACAAAACAATAATGTTGGACGCCGGAGTCCATCCAGGTTTAGCTGGGTCCAGTTCTCTTCCATTTTATGATGAATACGATTTATCAAAGATCGATATATTATTGATTTCTCATTTTCATTTGGATCATGCCGCTTCTTTGCCCTATGTAATGCAACACACCAACTTTAAAGGAAGAGTCTTCATGACCCATGCCACCAAGGCAATTTATAGATGGCTCTTATCAGATTTTGTTAGAGTAACCTCAATTGGTAATGGAGGTGATGCAAGGTCAAACAGTGGAGATCAAAACAGTGGGGCATCCTCTAATCTTTATACTGATGATGATTTAATGAGATCGTTTGATAAAATAGAGACTATTGATTATCATTCCACTATTGAAATTGATGGGATAAGATTTACTGCGTACCATGCTGGTCATGTCTTAGGAGCATGCATGTATTTCATAGAAATTGGAGGTCTTAAAGTTCTTTTCACCGGTGATTATTCAAGAGAAGAAGATCGTCATTTACATATTGCTGAAGTGCCTCCTCAGAAACCAGATATTTTAATCACAGAATCAACGTTTGGTACCGCAACACATGAACCAAGACTTGAAAAGGAGGCTAGAATGACCAATATAATCCATTCAACTATCCTTAAAGGTGGAAGAATTTTAATGCCGGTCTTTGCTCTTGGTAGAGCCCAGGAATTGTTATTAATTCTTGAAGAATATTGGTCACAGAATGAAGATCTTGGTAGTGTAAATATATTTTATGCTTCTTCATTGGCAAGGAAATGTATGGCAGTTTATCAAACTTACACGAACATTATGAATGATAATATTAGACTTACCACATCAGCAACTGGCTCGTCAGGAAAACGTAACCCTTTCCAATTCAAGTATATCAAATCCATAAAGAGTTTGGATAAATTTCAAGATTTTGGTCCATGTGTTGTTGTTGCATCACCAGGGATGTTACAGAATGGATTTTCAAGAGAATTATTGGAAAAATGGGCCCCAGATCCAAAGAATGCTGTCATAATGACTGGTTATTCAGTTGAAGGTACAATGGCCAAAGAACTTTTAACTGAACCTAATACTATTCAATCGATTTCAAATTCTGAAATAAATATACCACGTCGTCTTAATATTGAAGAAATATCTTTTGCTGCTCACGTAGATTTTGTTCAAAATGCAGAATTTATTGACGAAGTGAATGCTCTGAAAATTATTTTGGTTCACGGCGAAAGTAATCCAATGGGTAGATTGAAATCGGCCTTGTTAAGTAAATATTCCTCCAGAAAGGGTACCGATAAGGAGGTTAAAGTCTTTAATCCTAGAAATTGTGACGAATTAAAGTTGAAATTCAAAGGGTTGAGACTTGCAAGAGTTCTTGGATCTTTAGGTGAAGAGCAGTTATCTATTTTGAAGAAGGAAATTGATAAGAAAGTTGAGTTGGAAAATAAAAAATTGGAAGAAATTTCTGAAGAAGATGTAAACGTTGAGACAAAAGAGAAAGCAGATACTGATGAAGAAACTGTGGAGGAGGTAAATATTGCAAAAGAAGAGGAAGAAGAAGAATTTGACAGATCTGAACTGGAAACTACAGTTGCAATAACTGCGGAACAGCCACTTAGTGGATTATTAGTTTCCAAAGATTTTGATTTGAATCTTTTACAGATCCAAGATTTGCATGAATACACTCAATTGTCAACTTCAATAGTGAAATCTAAGATAAACCTCAAGGTTAATTCTCGAGTAGAGTTAATTAAATGGCATTTGGAACAGATGTTTGGATATATCAACATAATTAATGATGATACTGAAGAATGGGAATGTTTAATTATGGATTTAATTAGTGTTATTGTTGATTTGTCCGCTAGTGAAAAGGCAGGAGGGTTAATAGTTACAGTTGAGTGGATAAATGATAATTTGATGGCAGATTCATTGGCTGATAGTGTTATTGCTATACTTTATTCAACCGACTCATCTCCTGCTTCAGTAAAGTTGTCATCTAAAAGCTGCTCACATTCACACGTAAAGTCAGAAAATCCAGATGGAGATATTGAAATGAAAGAAGACACTTCTTCATCAGACAAGCCAGCCCATGCCAATAGTGATATCACATCAAGAATTCATAGAATATCAACATTGCTTCGAGCCCAATTCGGTGATACTTTCGTTCCAGATAAAGAACATCCGTACGAAGCTGCAACGATTTCCATAGGTAAAAACATAGCTAAGATTAATTACTTAGACTTAAAAGTTGAATGTGGTTCAAAAGTGCTAAGAGATAGAATTGAGAACGTTATCAAGAGAGGTTGTGGACTCGCGGCTCCACTTAGTAAATTCCAAAAGACTTGAAAGATATTAGCAAAGTTGATGACAATTCATAACGTAAATACATAGATAGATACATAGATAGAAGGAATTACTGATGTATATTTAGTCCACCACCTCCTCCATGGACTAAATGTTTTTCCATTCAATGTGTGAAGCTTATGATCTTCCCAATGTACCATAAAGAGTGCGACTGACAAGGTCAACTTCTCCAAATCTCCAAATCTATCCACACTATATGCAGAGCACGATACTTTGATATTCAAAAGAAGTAACTACACAAATATATGACTTGACCTTTATTCTTGTAGTTTTGCCGTACAACACCATCATTCACATGTCGTATGTATTCAAGATCCAGCAAACAGTTTTGATAAATATTAATGAAATGATACTAACAAATATAAGCGATTTAATAGACAGACCTCGTTCAGAGCTTACCGAGCTTGAGCTTCAAAAGCTTGAAGAATTTGAATTTGCAAATGGACCAATGTCACTTTTGCAAAATGCAGTAAATAACAGTACTCCAGTGGTGATATCTTGTCGTAACAATCACAAGCTTATAGCAAAGGTAAAGGCGTTTGATAGACATTGTAACATGATCTTAGAGAATGTCAAGGAGTTATGGACGGAACCTGTAAAGAATAGCAAAGGTAAGAAGATAAAATCTTTGTCAAAGGAGAGATTTGTTTCGAAGATGTTTTTAAGAGGAGATTCAGTGATCATAGTATTGAAGGCCCAGACATAATAATAACAAGGCTAGAAAGCTACTAATCACATAAATATGTACATTATTAATTGGTCTGGAATATTAGAGAAGGACAATAAAAGTAAGCAAACATGGATGATATTTAGTAAGGAAAACTGGCGCAATGTGGTTGGAAACAGATTTAAAGTAGTAGTCATCGTTGTTCACACACTACTAAGGTTGACTTTGGTTGGTGTAATACCATTGGAATCAAATTGGTGGAAGTATTCATGTATTCATTGCTGTTTACACACCACTATGGTTGACTTTGGTTGGTGTGTACCAATGTAGAGATATTCTTCGGTACAGAAAATGTCTAGCACAGCATTCAAGATATCAATTTTACTCGGTCTAAATTGGTACGATGCGGTTCACGTCTTTCCTCAAATGGGATCTCAGCCCACCTAAAAACCTCTTCTTTCACAATTCAGCTACTATATATCTAGATAATTTCAATACATGATTGCCATTACATTCTCACTATAACTCCAGAGATGAGTGGTAGCGATGAGTGCGACACATATCGCCAATCGGTCAGAGGAACCCAAACTGAAATACGCGTACTCAGATTCAAGAGAATACCCTACAAATATTTGCAGTAACTTAACCCATCAAAAGGTCTTTCAATGAAGCTAAAACTTCATACTCAAAACACAGACACTCTTAAGACAACTTTATCTTTAATAAGTCCTATCCGAAGATTTGTTATCCTAAGATTCACTCCTACTCAATTGGTGATCATTCTGCATAATGGATCTTCTGTTACTCTGGAACCACAAGTATGGTGTAAACTACTAATACATAGCATATTTGATATTATAGAAATCCAGTCAATTCGTGATAATACCATTTTATTGGAAATTAACATTGAGCTATTGCTTCAAACACTTCGAAATTTTGATCGAGCTCATTCTAATGGCTTAAGCATACGGTTGCAAAGAAAAGATTCATCTGGCAATCAAGGAGTCACAATAGGGAACGGTAGAACCGCATCACTTGCTTTGTTTTATTCAGATATCGATTTGAATACCAATACCATTAATCACACATTTAGGATCCCGGTGAAGATCTTGAAAAATACTCACGAATCAGTGCTATTGAAAGAACCAGAGCTTCCAGAAGTTGACTTGTTTATGAAGCTACCGAATGAGTTTATCAGCACTTATAAACGACTTGACAAGTTTAGAAATAGTCAAAGTAATGAGGTGGTTACGATAAAGGCAAGCCGAAGAAATGGAGGGTTTTTAGGGTTCGTTTTGGAAGAAGAAGGTAAGTTTAAAGTTACAATTACCTGGAAAGATAAGTTAGTCATCCATAAACCAAGTTCTGAGTTTACCAGTGATTCCTTAAGAACAGTCCTAGAAGATTATTCCCATTTGAATATTCAAAACTCAGTAGATGAACATGATATAAATGAAGATAAAGAGATAACGGTACGATTGAAGGATTGGAGAATGGCTTCAAGGATTGTTGCAACTTGTAAGACAGTAATATTCCTTGTGGCTCATAATGAAGCATGTGTATTACATTGTTTATTGGATGATACCGAAGATACTGAGATTATCTTCCATATTAACGGAGTTAGAATAAGAAACAGTATAGAATGAGTTTGGGAACGAACCAAGTGACCATTTCCTACAAGTATTCACGAAGCAGATTGAAAGTTTGAGATTTGGATTGGTGCAGAAATCAAGAAGATTGATGTCTTGTTCACATTTCTTCCTTTGATATCTGACCTTAATATTTAGTATAGAATTGTCCATTGTGAACAACAAACTACTTGAATACGGTCATATTCCGAAGCTAAGCTCTACTTTCTTACTAGCTCATTAAAGAAACATAAAGTGAACCTGAACCAAGATGTCCCTACTTAAAAATCCTGCATGTACCTCGCTCGAGTCATAAACTATCAATTGATGACAATATTGCATCGATCAATTTTACAATTGAAAAGCCATTATATCAACTTTTAACTACTGACTAATTGTATAATGTCTAATACACCAAGAGCATTGGAGCGTGAAGAGCCAAATTATTTTGGTGCCGGTCCTGCATTATTACCAACCTCAGTTCTTCAAGAGGCTGCTTATGATCTCATTTCTTATAATGGGGATAACTTGGGAATTGGAGAAATTTCACATCGTTCCAAGCCAGCTACTCAAGTTATAGATGATACTAAATCTTATTTATCGGAATTATTGAATATTCCAGATACTCATGAAGTATTTTTAATGCAAGGAGGTGGAACCACTGGGTTTTCATCTATTGCTTATAACTTGATTGCCAATTATTCGAAAAAGAACCCAGGCAAGAAGGGTAAGGCTGCTTATGCAATTACTGGTTCCTGGTCTAAAAAGGCTTCCGAAGAAGCTGAAAGATTGGGATTTGATATTGACATCGTTGTAAACACCAAGAGCTCAAATTTCACTCAAATCCCTTCATACAGCGAATGGAAGCCTATTGATAAAGAGTCTACCGCCTATCTCTACGTTTGTGATAATGAAACTGTTCATGGAGTTGAATTCACCGATATTCCAAGCTCAAATTATTTACCAGATGGTGTAGAACTTGTTGCAGATATGTCTTCAAACATTTTATCGAAGAAAATTGATGTTTCCAAGTATGGTCTTATTATGGCGGGAGCTCAAAAGAATATTGGATTGGCAGGTTTAACAATTTATATTATCAAAAAATCATTATTAGAACAACCATCAGATGAAGAATTGAAAGCTCTTGGAATTCCTTTAGCACCAATTGCATTCCAATATCCAATAGTTGTTAAGAACAATTCTGCTTATAACACCATTCCAATTTTCACTTGTCATGTACTCAAATTAGTACTTAAACAATTACTATACAAAGGTGGAATTGAGGCTATTGAAAAAATTAATCGTGAAAAGGCTGCAATTCTTTATCAAGCTTTAGAAAGTTATCCAAAAGTGTACAAGTTACCAGTTGATAAGTCTGTTCGTTCGAAGATGAATGTTGTATTTACATTAGTTGATGACAGTAAGGACGCTAAGTTCGTTTCCGAAGCCGCTGAACACAAACTTTCTGGATTAAAGGGACACAGATCTGTTGGAGGTATGAGAGCTTCTATTTATAATGCTGTATCCTTGAAAAGTGTCGAATTATTAGTCGATTTCATCAAGGAATTTGCTGAAGAGAAATAGCTCGTGTTAAAGAAAACATGAAGATCTTAATTAAAATGATGATAGTTTTTAGTTTTGCCTAATGTCATGTCCTCAGTGTCTCAAGATATGATCCATTCATTGTTGAACTTAATATAAATTTCAATTTGATGTGTCTGATAATTTGACGATAATTTTTATCTATAGTTAATGTACTGAATGACAACACTGTCTTGTACGAAAGTAAGCAATTGTAAAGACATTTCTCCAATTGATATTGCCGTTGGTAGTTTTCTTGTAGAATTTATTGATTCGTAAATTTATTCTCCGCGATTTTGATGTGATGGTTCTATTTCTGAAAAATGATCGAAACATGAGGTGAAAATTGACCATAAACGGTTTCATTGCTTGGTTGGAATTAGATGATTCGAGTTCATAATCACCGAATAGCTAGATCTGTTATAAGATGCAGAATACCATTCTTGCGTTGGAATTCAACCATTTCGAGTGAAAGGAAATTACTGCTTGATAGAGAAAATTATATCAAACAAATCAAACAACGAATAGTCGATATACCCATTGAAAATTACAGAAATTTCAGTATAGTTGCTCATGTTGATCATGGAAAATCCACTCTCTCTGATAGACTTCTTGAACTAACTGGCGTGATTCAACCTGGAGATGCTAACAAACAAGTTTTAGATAAATTAGATGTTGAAAGAGAACGAGGTATTACTGTGAAAGCTCAAACTTGTTCAATGTTTTACAATGATCCAATAACGAAACAGGACTATCTATTACATCTAGTTGATACCCCAGGTCATGTTGATTTTAGGGCAGAAGTTTCAAGATCTTATGCTTCTTGTGGAGGTGCTTTACTAATTGTGGATGCTTCTCAAGGAGTTCAAGCTCAAACTGTTGCCAATTTTTACTTGGCTTATAGTATGGGATTAAAATTAATCCCAATTATAAATAAAGTTGATTTAGACGCAGCAGATATTCCAAGAGCGATGGAACAAATTGAAGGTACATTTGAACTTAATCCCGAAGATTGTATACCAGTTAGTGCCAAAACTGGTTATAATGTTGATAAGATAATACCTTCAATCGTTAAGAACATGCCTTCTCCAAAGGGGAAATTAGAAAATCCTTTGAAAGCGTTGTTGGTTGATTGTTGGCATGATCCCTACGTTGGTGTTGTTATGTTAATCTATGTTTCAGATGGAATCATGAAGAAGGGTGATAAATTAATTTCTGCGCATTCCAACAAGCGGTATGATATCAAAGAGCTTGGAATTATGTACCCTGAAAAGATTCCAATGGATTCCTTACGATGTGGTCAAGTAGGATACATTATACCAGGTATGAGAAACCCTAGAGAAGCCTTGATTGGTGATACCTTTTTCAAAGTTGGAGAACATGAAGGGTTGGAACCATTACCAGGTTTTGAGGAGCAGAAGCCTATGGTATTTGTTGGAGCATTCCCAGGAGAAGGTGTTGAGTTTAAAGTGATGAACGATCATATGGAAAATTTGGTTCTCAACGATAGATCTGTTACCCTTGAGAAAGAAACATCAACTGCTTTGGGATTAGGATGGAGATTGGGTTTCTTAGGTTCGTTACATGCGTCTGTTTTTAAAGAGAGGTTAGAGAATGAATATGGGTCAAAGATTATCTTAACTGCTCCAACCGTTCCATATAAAGTGATATATAAAAATGGTAAAGAAGAAATCATAACCAATCCAAATGAATTCCCAAATAGCGATGAAAGAAGTCAAGTTAAGAGCTTTTTAGAGCCTTATGTTTCTGCAATTATAACTATTCCAAAGGAATATATAGGAACGGTGATGTCATTATTGGATAACAATCGAGCAATTTCCCAAGAAGTTGAATTTCTTACTAGCGGTCAAGTGTTGATGAGGTATGAAATACCTTTAGCACATTTGGTTGAGGATTTGTTTGGGAAAATCAAAGGTTGTACAAAAGGTTATGGATCTTTAGATTATGAGGATGCTGGGTATAGACAGTCAGATATAGTGAAATTGGAGCTTTGCGTCAATAAAGTGCCACAAGATGCCTTGTCACAAGTCATGCATAGATCTCAAACTCAAGCAAGAGGTAAAGAATTTGTTGATGAGTTTAAGAATTATCTTAGATTTGAGTTATTTGATGTTGCCATTCAAGCCAAAGTTGGAAGTAAAATTGTTGCAAGATCCACTATCAAGGGAAAGAGAAAGGATGTCACTGCAAGGTTACATGCTGCAGATATTTCAAGAAAGAAGAAGTTATTACAAAGACAAAAGGAAGGTAAGAAACAAATGAAGGAACACGGTCAAGTGAAAATTAAACAAGAAGCTTTCCAATCGTTTCTTCGGAGATCCTAAACTAACAACAAAATTTTCAACATCGATTTGAATAACCAAAAAAAAAAAGAAAGGAAAGAGAATAAAAAATTCTTTAAGCATTATCATTATCGTGCCGTCAATCTTGTACATATGTTTTATAGAAACGTGAATGGACGAATGTTTTATTTTTATTATCAAAGTGACTTTGTTTGCTGACTATATATAAACTGTATGGATCGAATGCTCCCAACAAAAAAAAAACGAACTGAGTCTTGTCTATTTACATTGTATAGTTCAGAACTGTAAGAACTTCTTATAAACAACGTTATCAGTTGCGTCAATATATTTGTATCCCAATTTATCCAAAAATGCTTGGAAATCTAATTCTGCAGTATTTTCAGGTAAGACAAATCCACATAATACCTTACCAACATCATTACCATGGTTTCTATAATGGAACAAAGTGATATCCCAATCATTTTTCAATGCTTGCAAGAAATTGAACAAAGCACAAGGCTTCTCTGGGAATTCAAATTGATATACTCTTTCGTTTTTGATTTTATCACAGGAATTTGGAGGTTTTCCACCAACTAAATAACGACCATGAGTCTTTGCTAATTCGTTCTCTGATATGTCCACAACTTCATACATGTGATCTTTGTCAGTCATAGTATCAATAATTCTGCCCATTTCTTTGTCCTTATTGATAACATTGAAACTAACATAAATATTAGCCGGTTCTTCACTACTGTACCTGTAAGAGAATTCAGTGATTGCTCTTGGATTGATAATTTTTTGTAAGTTTGCAAACTCACCAGCCTTTTCAGGAATGGTAACCACAAGTGAAACTTCTTTACCTTCACCTAAAACAGCTCTTTCACTAACGAATCTTAATCTATCGAAATTCATATTAGCACCACTTAAGATAGGTACGTAATTTTTATTACTATGATCAATGGTATCACTAGTTTCATGAATATACCTTTTAAGACCTGCTACTGACAATGCACCTGATGGTTCAACAATCAGTCTTGTATCTTCAAAAATATCTTTGATTGCTGCACATAACTCATCTGTCAGCACTCTAATAACTTCATCAACATGATCTCTACAGATTCTCCATGTCTCTTCTCCAAGAACTTTAACTGCGGTACCATCGGCAAATACACCAACCAGGTCAAGGGTTACTTTCCTGTCCTTCTTTAAAGACTGATACAAAGCATCAGCATCATACGTTTCAACTCCAATAATTTTAACATGAGGTGCAATCTGTTTCAAATAAACTGCTAACCCTGCAATCAATCCACCACCACCTACTGGAACAAACAATGCATCCAATTTGTCTAATCTCAATTGTCTTGTAATCTCCAACGCAATGGTTCCTTGTCCTGCAATAACGTATGGGTGATCAAATGGAGGAATGTTTGTCAACCCATTAAGTGAACTTAATCTATCACATTCTGCCTTTGAAGCATCAAAATCATCTCCGTATAAAACAACCTGAGATCCAAGTCTTGAAACATTTGAATACTTAATGGAAGGTGTAGCAGTTGGCATAACTATAGTCGAAGGAATTTTCAACCTATTAGCCGAATAGGCCACTCCTTGTGCATGGTTACCCGCTGAACATGCAATAACTCCCGAGATTGGAGTTTTAGATTGTGAATGGATATGAGAAATCATATTATAGGCTCCACGTAACTTGAACGAGAAAACTGGTAATAAATCTTCTCTCTTAAGATGAATATTACTATTACATTTATGAGATAAATTAACGGCATGAGTAAGTGGAGTACCAGCTCTTTCAACAACGTCATAGACTCTGGATGTTAAGATAAGTTTGATATAATCTGGGTCACCTTTCTCATTGAAATCATTTACCTGAAGTTCAGGAAATTTTTCCTTGAGTGTCTTTGTAGAATTGAATCTTACATTTCTACTTGATAATACTACTGATCGACTTATAAGTCGAGTAAAAGTAGACATTCTTACTACTATTGGGTGTTCTGCTGCCTCGTTATAATATCAATTGAAATTTGATCTCAAATTGAAAATCGTCTGGTCTTGACAAAATTTCAAAGTGGGTAAGAGAGTTTACACACAGGAAGATCTGACTCAGGGAAGAAAAAAAACGAATTTGAGTTATTGGAGGATCTGAACCTTAGACACGACCAATTTGGTGTTACATCGGATTAAAGCGAAAGGGAGTTTGATGAAAATGAATCAACTAGACACACATTCTAAATAAAGGTATCTCCCAAAATAAACTATTCCATATTCTTTTTGCTTTTGCTTACTTTGACTACCACATGTTATCTTATTGTGTCTTTTTTTTTTTTTTATGAAATTGGAACCTTCATATGTCTTGTTTAGGATCATCTCACTAGTATTGCCCTCACTTCTCGAACCGGAAGAAATGAGGTTCCCTATGCATGCAATGTTTTAATTTTCCGTAAGAAATTATTCCATCAGCCGCACATCCAAACACGAATTGGTTGCAACTATTCTATCAAAAAAGACCAAAGACCAACAACTAAAGGAAACTATAAGCAAACCACAATATTTAGGGCAGGTATAGATGTTTGACTGACCCTGATATTATCAAAATTTAATGATAAGCCAAATAAGTATGGTTAACTAATTTTAGTATGCCATACTTCAGATAATTTTGATCTGCTTAAGTCACCTATTTGTGATTAAAAGGAACCATAAACAGAAAATCATAAGCTCAAGACGCTCTTTTTCTACTAACAATTTCAAAAAAAAAACCCAACTGCTAACTACCAAATCTACAACACATTCGCTTGACCATTCCAGCTATCCAATTATTGCTATTAACCTGTATTTGATCTATTACATAACCAAAAGAAGAAACACTAAAAGGGGAAACAAATAAGGAAACATCAAATGAGCGCAATTCCAACTGCTTCACGCTCCAACTTAAATTTTGAACTAATGTTCGATGAGCTATTTAATAATATTAACATTAGAAACAATAATTTTGATAGTATTCCTATTAATGATGAATATGATCTTCAATTTTTAGAACCAAGAAATGATTCACCAATTGAAGAAATCATTTCCAATCCATTCCCTGTCTCTCTGAATTATTATTTCCTTCCTGAAGATTTAATAAACTACCAATCATACCCGGTCATTTCTGACACTTCAAATGCATACTCAGTCAAGAGCTCAGATGGTCCTACACCTCCTAAATTAACAAGTTCAATGGCTTCCAATAAGTTTAGAATATATAAATATTCTTCTAAGGTAACAAAGCAAACCAGATTTGTTAACCCAGGAGTGAATACTGACGTGAATATAATCTCAAACACCAATTCCAGTTCAGTATTCAGTCCAGACATCAACTCAAAATCAAATCTTCAAAGTGATGATTATTCCAAAGAAGAAAGTTGGAACGTTTTAATGGTTGCACCAGAATTGGTTGCCAAATCCGTCAACAAGGCATTGGAGAAGGAATTTGAACTTCTTGATGAATATAAATTGAATTTCAAGGACAACATAGTGTATCCTCCCAATTTAAGAAAGAGAAGAGAAACCATTAATTTGGTATGGAAACCACTTTCGGTGTTTAAAATTTATACCAACTTATCTCCATTAGAGGTAGAATCCACCAATTATCATAATAGTATTCCTCATAGTTCTTGTTTTGGACAAATTAATATGAGAATCAAGGGAGCATGGAGAAGAGCTCCTGCTAAAGAGTAAGTATATAGTTACATTGAACAACTCTAATAATTAATATCAACCCCCCTCCCATCCTTAAGTTGTTCCTTCCTAATAAATGCTCACATGTTTGCTAGTTTAGCTGTAATAAAAAGTGGGTCTGAGTCTGAGTCCCCCAAGATGATTTGAGAACAGGACCCGTCTCCGTAACCCAAGTTAGATGGATGAATATCTGGATTACGGACAAACATAGACCTCTCAAGAAACGATAGCTAACAGCTTCCCTTCCTATGCTTGTGACAACATTTGATATCTCGAGCCATTCCATTACGAAATGAGTAGATCTAATTCTAAGTCAGTCGAAGCGAGTCAAAGCGAGTCACTTGCATTGATTTAGTTGCGAAAACGAAACTTACAAAATCGTGAGCAAAGAGATGATATCCCATACCAACTTGATGATGATCACTGAGAAGAGCAGAAATTTACTTCACGTGAAAATACTTTAATACTGTATTATATCTTACAACATTAGTATCTACTAACCCAAAAACGACTATCTTATGCTTTTATCTTTGCTCTATCCTTCCAAATCACCGATACCATTTGCGGTTACGGTAGTTGGAACCTCTGACAGGACCTTTATGAACCAGTTTGTCGTGTGCCCTCAAAACAAAATCGTCGATTTTTCCATCCAACCAAATAATTTACCACCACAATCTTGGAAGTGTACACCTAATTCAGTCTTCTACTAACGATACCTTTTGCTTCATCTATTAAGATCTACAATGGACTCTCCACTTGATCTCACGTTTGGTTCAAGTTTAGGTATCTTTCTTGATACAGCTGAAGATTTTCATAAACATAGAAAGCGGATAAATCGTCGATTAAGAAAACTACGTCATGAGTTGGATTTAACTACAAAAGATACAAAGAATTATAAGACAAAGGAAAAGACTTCTAAAGTAACTTCTGTAGAATATAATTTGGATACGAGATATGGTTTATTAGTTTTGTTAACTGCTGAAAGAGACTTTTTGTATTCTAGAGAACTCAAATATTTGATGGATGTTGGTACCGATTCAAACTCTACTTCATCTTTTAAAAATCTTATGAATAGCAGACTTAAGAGATCAATAAGTAATGTCAAAAGGTTAATTGATATTTCAAAGGAAGAAAAGAACAAATTTAATAGACTTGAGTTGCTTATATATGGATCCATAATCCAAGGAATATTCTCCACCAACAGGAAGCAATGGGAATTAGTGGTCAATTCACTTTCAATATCCAAGTGTGGGTTAGAATGTTTACAGTCTATTCAAGATGAAGATCAAGACATGGATCATGACAATGAGCAACAAAATTTTAAAAAATACTACATCAATGAGCTTTTAAGTACAATAGTTGACCCTACCCTTAATTTGGCAGTTTCTCAGATAGATTCGTTTTCAAGTATTACTGATTTGAAATCAATCTCTCGTAAGCATTGTCATGACAACAAATTACCATATTTAAAACCAGCTCTTGAAATCATCAAATCAATAGACGAAAGTTTTATCTCTGAATTAATAACTCCTGAACAAGAATTGATCAAGTCTATACAATGGAGAAACCATGAAGCTAAACTTTACAATGATGAAATAGCATTTCAAATTATGAAGCTTAACGATTTGGAAAACAAAATAACTACTTCTAATGATTTTGATAATTTGGTGTTGGAATGGACAAAATTGATTGATTTGCATTCGACAGATAATAAGAAGAATCAAGATGAAGATGATCTTGAAAATGTTCAAGATAGGGCTATTTTGACTACATATCTTAATTATAACTTGTTGTTTGCTAGATTAAAAAGAGAACTCTTATTTATTGAAGACATATTAACTGCTAATAAAGTCTCAACTGGAGATCTTAATACAAACAGAGATGTCTACTGGTTATTGAATTCAATCATCTCAACAATTAAGGAATTAAAGGATTTACCAGGGGTTTATAATGATGAAGATTTGTACTATTCCATTAACAATATGGAAAATTACCATACGGCATTAAAATATATTAGGTTAGCAGATTCATTTGCACTCAATGAAAAATATCCTGAGGCCTTGAAAATTTATGGACATATTAAATCAGAAGTGATTACAGTTAAAGATAGTTCTTTGCCAGCTTATAAAGTTGAATTCCCTTTCAATGTAACCTCCAATGAAATATATAAACAATTTTTGGCCAATTTTAATACCAAGTTCACTCAACTACACATATTGACTCAATTTACCAGTGATATCAAGGTTGCTTCTAACGCCAGTGGTGACTTAGTAGTTGACAATATAAACAAGTATCCTTTATTGAAGTCAAATCTTGGTGATATTGTGGGAATAAGGAACCCATTAAACATCCAGCCAATACTAAGCAAGCCAGTTTTATTTGATATTGCTTTCAATTATATCAATTATGACTCTGTACCTAATTATACTGGTTCTGGTTCTGCGGTGCAAACTGCAGAAGCTTCCGAATCTAAACAAAAAAGTGGATTCTTTGGAATGTTTGGAAGAACTTAGAGGAGAGAAGGTGACTAGAGATCCTGTGGGATTTGTTAATGATACTTTATGGCACTTACCTTGATTTCTTTCTTTGAAGAAGTAATTATATTCTTGTTATTATTCTTTGTATATACAGAAACCAGTAGCGTCAAAATTATACGAACCCGTAGTATACGTAAACTGGTAGACTATTTAAACTAGTATACTTCAATCGGACATCACAATCGAGTTGATATGGCCCTTAGATGATGCTACACTATTGTGTTGTTACCCTTTCTCTTTTCCTCTTCACAGAAGTTAAACATGATGTGCTAGCAAAAATGGTAAAAATGGTACTGTATACTGTGTTTGGAACATTACTGAAATTGCAAAACAAGCCCAAGACCATTCGGTGTTCAACTGAAATAATTATATCGAAGTCTTTCTTTTTGTTTGGTATTCACTCGTTCAAATATGGCATCTAAAAATTCAGGACTGTTATTGACATTATGTTTTTGCGTACTAGGATTGTATGCTTCATTCTTGTCTTGGTCGTTACTTCAAGAAAGAATAAATACTAAGCCTTATGGATACAACCCAGATACTGGCAAGCCAGACTACTTTAAGGCACCTTTGACAGTTAATATTATTCAGGGGTTTTTTGCTTCTATTGTAGGGTTAATATACTCTTTGATATCTAACAAATCTAATCCATTTTTAATATTCAATCAACCTGATAAGCAAGTTTCTTGGAAGTACTTTAAATCGTTCATAATCATTTCTATTACTTCAAGTTTATCATCTCCTTTGGGATATGAATCATTGAAGCATGTTGATTATTTGGCATTCTTGTTAGCCAAATCTTGCAAACTTATTCCTGTCATGTTAATCCATACCTTATTTTATAGAACAAGGTTCCCTTTTTATAAATATTTAGTGGCGGCAGCCGTTTCTGGTGGAGTTGTACTTTTCACAATTGGACATCAAACTACTGCAAAATCTGAAACTGGAACAAGAATGAATGATGGAAATATCTTTTTAGGAATGTTGCAACTTATTAGTTCAATGGTTCTTGATGGTTTAACCAATTCAACTCAAGATCAATTATTTAAATTGAATTCCAAAGTCAAACTTACTGGCGCAAGTTTGATGTGTATATTAAATACATTCATTTGTATCTTAACATTCATTTATGCCTTAGTTTATCAATACGATTCAGAAATAAGCTTTACGATCAATTTCATACACCAATACCCTCAAGCATTAGGAAATATTCTATTATTTTCAATATTAGGTGCAGTTGGACAAGTGTTTGTATTCATAATTTTAGAAAAATTTGATTCTTTGATCCTCGTAACTGCAACTGTCACTCGAAAGATGATCAGTATGATATTGAGTGTGATTTTATTTGGTCATCAATTGACAAGTTTACAATGGGTTGGAGTAGTACTGGTCTTTGCTGGTATTGTGTATGAAGCGTTGGCCAAACTGTCCAGTGGCGGGAAGCTTAAGAAGGAGGTCAATGAAAAGGTCAAGGAGGAGATCAAGAAGAATGAATAGATTAATAAAGAGTTTTTTTCGACGGAAGTTGACGATTTTTAGAGAAATTACCCGATGCTAACTGGTGGTAGAGAGTTGATATTATAGAAGACATGTCAGACTTGTATGTTAGACATATCAGGCTCGTTAAGAAATAACTAATGCAACGTGACACAAGAGACAACAAATAGAGAGATTTGTTGATCATAGGGTAACCAACACAATTTATATAGAGAAACAATCATAAAGCAACTTGTTTCAATTGCATAAAGTCACCTTTCCATGAGACATGAGGTATCGTTTTCCTGTTCAATACATGTGATCGATAACAAGCGACTAAACTTTTCATTTTTCATTCTAAATAGACAAACAATAAATATCAAACAACTTAAACCAATTAAAATTTTGTATTTGAGTGAATATGTACATCAATTTAGATGTTTTGAAAAGCTTCACCAACTAAATCCTCTACTTTCTCTACAACACATCGTTACTTCATTCATGTTCCAAACCTTCAGAGCACTCCAAAACTTTCATTCCCTTTTTGGGCAGATCTGAGACGTTTATTTTCGTTCCACGCACTCATTCAACTGGCGTTGTTGCTTACAAGTAATTGCTAATCAACACATAAACTTCTCTTAGATCTATTGATGTTAATATCACATCCGAGTATTATGTGGCGCCATAGACCGTGGATAAAGACCACCGAATCAGTCTGTTGTGCATTGGCTCTGTTGTTTCCAAAAGTCTTTTGTAGTGTACTATTGACTTGGTCTTACTATGTACTTATCATGGAAGTGGTGTATCGTAATTTGGCTATATCGCAAAAGAAAATATTAACTTCATATGTAGTAGCAGTACTTGGTTCTATATTATACGTACTATGCATCTATACGTACTTCAAGGTGATATATGCTGGACCTGGCTCGCCTTTTGATTTCGAGGATTTGAGGATAAACGATATCGAGGCATTATCAAATTCAAGAAACGCAGAAAACCCTTTTGAATCTCGAGAAGATCCAATAACAAATTCTAATACTCAAGAATATTCATCAGGTGGTCCATCTGGTGGCCAACTTATCGACCAATCAGCTACATTGAGTACTATTTCTTCAAAGAAAAACTCCAATGATAGACTCTTGGATGACGTTGATGATCTGGAACTTGTTCAAGAGCAACATCATCAGCAACAGTTACAGCCTCCCTTTTCATATATGAAAATGTATACAATTAAACGTAAAGGCACAGCACCTCCTGGTTTCAAGTATTGTCTTCGATGCAGTTGCTGGAAACCTGATCGGTGCCATCATTGCTCTTCTTGTCAGAAATGTGTTCTTCGAATGGATCATCATTGTCCCTGGTTTGCCACTTGTATTGGATTTCATAATCAAAAATTCTTTGTTCAGTTACTCTCCTACATTTCGATTTATTCAGGCTTGGTATTCACTATATCACTTTATTTATTATGGAAGTTCATTGCCGATGAAAGTTATAACGGAGATGGATATTTATCATTGAATCTATTATTCTTATTCATTGTCAGTCTTTCATTTTTCTTTGCAGTCTCAGGATTTGCAATCTTTTCAGCATATCTCGTACTTATCAATAGAACCACTATAGAAGTTGAAGATGCTAAATGGCATAACAGGGGACCCAAAGGTGCTTTCCAATACGAATTCACCAATACCAATAATAATTATGAAAACGGTAAAGGTAAGAAAAAATCGATTAATATATTCGATTTAGGGTATGCTTCTAATTGGAAGTCGGTAATGGGTGACAGATGGTATACATGGATATTACCTATTGAAGTCACCAGTAGAAATATACACGATGAATACAAGAATGGGATAAATTTTGAAATAAATCAAGAAACATATGAGCAATGGAATTATGATACTCAGTTACAAGATCAGTTGAACCAGCAGGTTGACGATTATGTGAGGAGGACAAGAGAAGCAAATATTGGGGATACTGGAGGGCAGTAGATCGTCATCGCAAGGATCTGATCGTAAAAATTTGATTGCCGGTATCAAATTGCAATGTTCTAATCGCAATGTGCTGACAGCAACGTTCCGATAGCAACGTTCTGATCGTAAGGTTCGGGTAGTGATGAGTTTAAGTTATAGATATACAAACGTGACTACAGAGTAAAGAGTAGTGTGATAGTAGAGACATGCAAAACGTAAAGATTCATGGTAAAAAGGGAAACAGAATAGTACCGAGTTCGAAGTGCAGTAAGAGCCAATTCTTTTCCGTTTTCCAATTCTAAATATTCTTTATTCTAACTTGAGTATCAATAAATTGAATCATAGAAGTGAACTAATCAGCGCCATGATCTATCACTATAAAGCATATACAGTCCGGGTAATGCCATATCTCTTGTTCTTGAGCACTATGCAGAACGTTTGATGAAAGAAAATGCGATAGATTCTCAAGCAATAATCGATTCCAAATTGAAAAGAGCAGCTTTAGCACTATTGGAGCATAACAGAATTATTCAGCATATAAAAATCCCAGCGTATCTACATTGTGAGCATAACTATAAACTGAAGTCAGAGGTTTTTTAAGGGAATAATTTTGCAATAGAATATTCAATTTTTAAACAAACTCTTTTCTTCTTCTTCTTTCTTCTTACTTTATATATAAACTGGGATCTTCTCAATTCACATAATGCTTTACGTTCAACTTCCATTTGATGAACTTGAAGTTTCAAATAACAAAAAGAGAGTAGCCTATTTTTACGATGCTGATGTTGGAAACTATGCTTATGGTGCTGGACATCCAATGAAACCTCATCGTATAAGAATGGCACATCTGTTAATTATGAATTATGGTCTTTATAAGAAGATGGAGATCTACCGAGCAAAACCTGCAACTAAACAAGAGATGTGTCAATTTCATACCGATGAATATATAGATTTTTTAAGTAGAGTGACTCCAGATAATTTGGATATGTTTGCTAAGGAGCAAATTAAATTTAATGTAGGAGATGATTGTCCAGTATTTGATGGATTATTTGAATATTGTGGAATATCTGGAGGTGGTTCAATGGAAGGAGCTGCAAGATTAAATCGAGGTAAATGTGATATTGCCATTAATTATGCTGGAGGTTTACATCATGCTAAAAAATCAGAAGCTTCAGGATTTTGCTATTTAAATGATATTGTATTGGGGATAATTGAATTACTTAGATATCATCCAAGAGTTCTTTATATTGATATTGATGTTCATCATGGAGATGGGGTTGAAGAAGCTTTTTATACTACTGATAGAGTTATGACATGTTCATTTCATAAATATGGAGAATTTTTCCCAGGAACTGGTGAATTAAGAGATATTGGAGTTGGAAAGGGTAAACATCATGCAGTTAATATACCTTTAAGGGATGGAATTGATGATGCTACTTACAAGTCTGTCTTTGAACCAGTTATCACTAAAATTATGGAATGGTATCAACCATCTGCTATAGTTTTACAATGTGGTGGTGATTCTTTGAGTGGGGATAGATTAGGATGTTTCAATTTATCAATGTCAGGTCATGCTAATTGTGTTAATTTTGTTAAATCATTCAATGTTCCAATGATGGTTGTTGGAGGTGGTGGTTATACGATGAGAAATGTTGCTAGAACTTGGTCATTTGAAACAGGATTATTAAATAATGTCAAACTTCCATCGGAATTACCGTATAATGATTATTATGAATATTATGGACCTGACTATAAATTAGATGTTAGACCATCTAATATGCATAATGCAAATTCTCCAGAATTTTTGAACAAAATTTTAACAAACGTCTTTGCCAGTTTGGAAAACACAAAGCACGCGCCATCAGTTCAAATGAATTATGTTCCAAATGATGCTGAAGATTTAGGAGACACTGAAGAAGATACAGCCGAAGCAATTGATACAAAGGGTGGATCTCAACAGGCAAGAGATGAGACCATACAACCAGATAATGAATTTTATGAAGATGAAGATATGGATAAAGGAGAGAGAAATATTCAAAGTTATGAGAATGCTGAAACCACGATTGGGAATTCTAATGGAACCTCAGAATCTGCAAGATCTACCACTGCCACTAGTATTACTGAACCAGCGGTGACATCAACTGCAGCATCTACAACTACCGCTCCTGAATTAACTGAGAATGAAAGAAAGGAAATAGAGGAATTGAATTCTACGATTGAATAGAGGGAATCCATGTATCATCTTACTCAGGGCCCAAAAAGAAAATGAAGAAAAATAAAAAAAAATGAAATTGAATAAAATAAAGAAATGAAAGATGTTTTGGAGTGTGTACTTTTATATAATAAAAGATTGTTTTTAAAAAGAGTTGGTGTTTATTGTTTATTGTAGAGAGTAATTTGAGAGATAACTAGAGATTGAAATTCAACTTTGAGATTTGATTTTGGGATTTTCTTTTTTCTCAGAAAATGTGAGAAACGTTGGAAATTAGACTGGAGAGACGATTGCAGGATGAAGATGCCGAAGAAGGATATGATTGAAGTATATGATTCATGGACTATTCAGGGATATAGACGTGGCCACAAAATTGGTAGCGGGCGGTTTATCATTACTAGTTACTACTATTTCGCTATTGGATTTGTTCTTTCAATGTTTTATCCCACCCTCCCTCTTTGATCACTCTTGCCAACATATCGGCCGCAAGCTTCTGTCACTTCCTAACTGCGGTTCTTTCAGTCTCTCAATCTCGTGCCGCACAATTTCGTCTTGCGGTAAGAAAAAAAAAGTTTCCCTACTCTCTCATTACATACAGGGGACTCCGATTCGCGTGATTTCGATCAAAATGACTCCACTTAACCGAACAGCGATACCAGACGGCGTTAAACGCAAAGAGGAGAATAGAACATTGGATGGACTTTACCACAAGTTTATGTGTTTTCTTATCCAACTTGTGCAAAGTGTCGACCAACTTAAACTATTTCTGTATCAAAAAGTAGTCAACAAAAGCTGGTAAACCACTAAGAGATCAGCCTGGAATCAACTCGGTAGTGTCCCAATCTCATATCCCAAATCGTATTCCTAATCGTATTCCCAATCTCATACAATCGGGCTGTGACTACTGGAAGAATATCCAACTTGGCGAATAAAAACTGTTATAGGTTATAGAATTATAGAATCATGATAAACTTTTTACGATATAAGCAAATGTCCAATTCTATTGGAACCCTCAATTTAAACCGATGTTGCTCATCATCTCCTGCTTCTATCATTAAACAGAATAGTAAAGTCATTATTAGGAAATGTGAAGTGCTTAGAAATAGTACTTTTCCAGATTATGTGGGCTCACCTCATTCAAAATTAAGGACGGTTGTATGGCGGAAACCTCTTGAAAATATCTACGTACTTAAGAAGCCTTGGGATGATAACGTAAGAGAAGCTACTGTCAAATTTGTTAGTCATATTCATGAAGCATTCCCTGCAGTTAATATAATAATCAGTGAAGATACTGCCGAAGAAATATTTGAACAAACAAGTATACCTGATTCAGAGAAGGATGGAGAAGAAGTTGGAAATGACGTTGACTCATCCACTTCTCCTTCTTCTTCTCCTTCTAGTGGTTCCACCAGTGGTAAGACAAAAATAGATCCAAAGATTAATCTTTTCACTGGAAGCATAAATCATATTGTTCAAAAAACGGACCTTATCGTTACATTGGGAGGTGATGGAACCATTTTAAGAGCAGTAAGTACATTTCTGAATTCTAAAGTACCTCCAGTATTAAGTTTTGCTCTTGGTACTTTGGGTTTCTTATTACCATTTGATTTTATTAAATTTGCAGAAACTTTTAAAATGGTTTATGAATCTAGAGCAAAAGCTTTACATAGAAGTAGATTGGAATGTCATGTTGTGAGAAAAGAACCAGAAAGACCCGAAAGTGAATATAGTGCTATCAAAAGACAGATTCAAGTATTACTGAAAAAACAACAAAATCATTCTTCTTCAATGATCCATGCAATGAATGACATATCTTTACATAGAGGGAGTCAACCCAATTTAACTGCTTTAGATGTTTATATTGATAATTCTTTATTAACAACTTCAACTGCAGATGGTTTAGTCTTTTCCACTCCTACTGGTTCTACTGCCTATTCATTATCGGCTGGAGGTCCAATTACTCACCCATTGGTTCAATGTATTTTATTAACTCCAATCTGTCCAAGGTCGTTGTCATTTAGGCCATTAATCCTTCCTTCAACCTCACATGTAATGGTTCAAATGTCGGAATCCAATCGAAATGAATCAATTAAATTAAATATCGATGGAATTCCTCAACAAGATATGAGACCTGGAGATCAAATTCACATAATGAGTGAAAATGGAACAATATTTGTTCCTGGATCCAAATATGATCTTCCAGATGGTAAAGTAGCACAGAAAAATGATTCATCGGATAAAATTTCTGATCATTCTGGTATTTGGTGTATTGCACGGAGTGAAACTGATTGGACTAGCGATATCAATGAGCTATTAGGGTTCAATTCTTCGTTTAAGAAGAGTAAACTTTGAGGGTAGAATAAGGTATTTGGAAGAATTGTTAAGACGAAGTTGTAGATCTGGTGGACATGAGGATGTACAATTGAAGGTAGTAATGTTGAGGTGATGCTGGAGGGGGAGAGGTGGGATCTATGAGAGGCTACATGTCAGAGGCTAAAAAGCTCTCTATAAAGGGCCAATAAAGGGCCAATAAAGGAGCCACTTGTAAAAGACAACCCATGATAAGCTCCATAAAATGCTGTCTATAAAATGCTGCTTATCATAGATAACTTGTTAGTTGCTCCATGTGAAACGCTACCTATTATAAGTTCCATATAATGGGCTATCCATGAAGAGATGCCCCGGGCTCCTTCTTGTTCTTGTCGCACTAAACGGCGAGCGCACGCCCATTCCACCGCTCATTGCATGGGCCCCTCCATTTCGTGGCGGATCCCCTTCCAATCTCCTTCTTCAGAGCGAAACAAAAAAAAAAAGATGAATATGAGAAAATGGATTGAAGTCACATTGGTTCACATGACTACTGGAAACTTATTAGTTGTGTACATAGGGTACCAATTTGGAACCAATATCTAATTTAAATATATCTTGTAAAGTCTATAAATAGTAAATTCTAGCTATCAATCAAAATTCAAAAGTAATGAATTATAATTAATTATCTGAAAAAAAACTTAATCGGGCAATTTCATCTGACGATCTCTGTTAGTTTGTCTTGTTTCAGCTCTAATTTTACTTTATCCAAGACGTTGTATGAGCGTTGAGTGAGTATCTTCACCTCCAAGCGTTCTCCTGCATGTTTGTCGAATTTTGACGTTGGTTTTGTTTTTCTCTTTTTTTTGATTACATGCCTGTGCGTATTCCCTTATATTTCGTGCACCCCCTATAGGGGGTGCCAAAGATTCATGTAGCAAAAAAAAAAAAAAAAAAAAAAAAAAAGAGAATAAAAAATAATGTTGGACAAATTCCCTTGTCACGTATTCTAATAGCTTGCCACTTTCTCCTCTTAATTTGACCCTACTTTACCACTGGTATCCGGTAAATGCAATACAAATCCCTGCAGTTGAACTTCAAAGTTCTTGACATGTTTGTTTCAAACTCAAAATCCATTCCTTGTGAACTCACATTTGCCTTGCATTGACGCAAGTCAGTGATTCCAAAACCTTGTTAGCCCGGTCGTGCTTTGCTACAGAATTTAATCAATTTCGTATTTTTGTCTTCATTTCTGCATCACTTGGAATGAACTATTTAGCTCTAACTGTCGTAAATTAGTCAATGCTTAAAAAAAAATGTCGTCGGTAGTTTTCTCTTTTTTATTTTTTCTTTGGCTTTTAATTTTATTTTTTTTCGGCTTTTGTTTGCTGGAAATTTTGCTTTGCCATTTTTTTTGACTTCTATATAGAGACACCCCAAATTCCAAATTTGTCGTTTCATTTATTTTCTTGAACGTCCCGCAATTTTTGGAGATTTTCAATTTAATTTGTATTGATACAATTGTTGAAGTTAACGTTGGGGTATAGAACTTAATTGGTATATCGATTAGACCCATCAACTTATTATTGAAGAGAGAGATTGGTAGATAGATAGAGAGATAAAGAGAAAGAGTAAGAGAAAGAGAAAGAGAAAGAGAGAGAGAGAACGAGAGAGATACACTTACATTTGGCTATTTATTTCCTTTTTTATTCTTTGCTATTATCTTGCTTTCCAATATATCATATCTATCTGAGAGATATCGAGAGAATTCCATCAAAATTAATTGAAGCAAATCAATCAATAGGAACTCTTTTGATCAAGTTCACTCACCGTTCTGTTTTTCTATTGCGTAGTTCAAAAAGAAAACAACCAAAAAAAAAAAAAAAAAAAAATAAACTAAAGGAGACTAATAACGTTTTCAATAAAGTAATGACTACTGCACTTCCAGTTCAAATGACAAACAGTCATAAAGTTAATGGAGGTATGGCAACTCAACCTTTGGATCCCGTTGCAACTCCAAGTATTCTTTCCGAAACTACTGCCGCAACTTGGTCTGCTATAGGTCTGTTAGCTGAAAGTCTTGGAGATTTAGAAAAGGCACTTGCTTCTTATGATGCTGCTCTTAGACATTCACCAAATAATCCTGAAGCTCTCACCAAATTGGCAAATATTTATCGTTCAAAGGATGTCTTTTTTAAAGCTGCTGAACTTTATGAACAAGCACTTAATTTTAATCCTGAAAATGGAGAAACTTGGGGTTTATTAGGACATTGTTATTTAATGCTTGATGACCTTCAAAGAGCTTATGCAGCTTATCAAAGAGCCCTTTATTATTTGGGTAATCCTAATGTTCCAAAATTATGGCATGGTATTGGAATTCTTTATGATCGGTATGGATCTTTGGAATATGCCGAAGAAGCATTTGTTCGAGTTTTGGAACTTGATCCAAATTTTGATAAATCAAATGAAATATATTTCAGATTAGGAATCATTTATAAACATCAAGGAAAATTACAATCTGCTTTAGAATGTTTCCAATACATATTAAGTAACCCTCCTCATCCTTTAACTCAACCTGATGTTTGGTTTCAAATTGGTTCAGTACTTGAACAACAAAAAAATTGGAATGGTGCTAAAGAAGCTTATGAAAAAGTATTACAAGTCAACCCACAACATGCTAAGGTTCTTCAACAATTAGGTTGTTTATATTCTCAAGCAGATGCAACTCCAAATGGAACAAATTCTTCAAATACAAACGGTTTATCTAATTCAAATGGACAACAACCTCCTCCATTCCAACAAGATTTAAATATTGCACTTAAATATCTAACTCAATCTCTAGAAATTGATCAATCTGATGCTCATTCTTGGTATTATCTTGGAAGAGTTCATATGATTAGAGGTGATTTTAATGCTGCTTATGAAGCCTTCCAACAAGCAGTTAATAGAGATTCTAGAAATCCAACATTTTGGTGCTCTATTGGTGTTTTATATTATCAAATTTCTCAATATCGCGATGCTTTAGATGCTTATACAAGAGCAATAAGATTAAATCCTTATATTAGTGAGGTTTGGTACGATTTGGGTACTTTATATGAAACTTGTAACAATCAAATTAGTGATGCTTTAGATGCTTATAGGCAAGCAGAAAGGTTGGATCCTGGTAATCCTCATATTAAAGCCAGACTTGATCAATTAGTTAAGTATCAGCAGGAAGGTAATACTCATCCACCTCAACCACCTCCAGTTTCGCAACAGCCAAGATTACCTCAGGGGATGGTTTTAGAAAGTAATCAGCCTCATCAAGGGCAGGGTCAGCCTCAACCTCAATTGTTAAGCGGTCCAAATCAACAGCGTCAACAGGCTCCACCTCCACCACCAATGTCCCAACATCAACCTCACCCTCATCTTAGTGGGGCTACAATTGCACCACCAGGTCAACCTCCAGTGCAACCAGCTGTTCAACCACTTCAAGAGCATCAACATCAATTGCAGCAACAGCTCCAACAGCAACAGCAACAGCAACAACAGCAACAACAGCAACAACAGCAACAGCAGCAACAACAACAACAGCAACAACAGCAACAACAGCAACATCAGCAACAACAGCAACAACAGCAACAACAGCAACATCAGCAACAGCTCCAACAGCAACAGCAACAGCTCCAACAGCAACAACAGCTCCAGCTGCAACAACAACAACATCAACAGCATCAACAACATCAACAACATCAGCAACTCCAACAGCAACAACATGTTCTTCAGCAACAGACCCTGGCCCCTCCAAGAGCTGTGCAGACTTTACAACCAGTTCAGCAGACCCCACCCGTTGTTCATCCAATCCCAACTCAAGCTTCTCAGACAAATGGTAAGCATCAATTGGAAAATAAGAATGAATCAAAACCAAATAAAAAATCTACTGTGTCTAGAAGAACTCCAAAACCAACTGATGCCAACTTAGGGAATGAAAACTCTATGAAGAACCTTATGAATGCTGCAACCTCTCTTGCAGAAGTTGCACCAGCAGCCTCAGCAACTCATGCTAACCCTTCAATTGCTCCTATTGCTCCTACTGAACATGTTGCAAATGTTCTTCCACCTGTTTCTGCTCCTGTACAACAGGTTGATGAAACGCCAGTTGTTCCCAGTGGTACCGCTATTTCAGCATCAGTTCCAGTTCCTGCTCCTGTTGCTGAACATGAACTGACTCCTTCTGTTGTAGCTCCTGTTGCAACTCAAGAAGAATCTCAACCTCCTGCGTCCGTTACCGCTCCGTCTCCAGTCAGTACACCAACTGATGTTGCTTCAACTGCAGCAAATGATTCCTCAGAACAGAAACCTGGCTTACCTACACCAACTGCGACAAAGGATGTGCCTCCAACTCCATTGGACCAACCAAATCAATCAGCAATTGTTCCTCACACTGAGACTCCTATTCCAGAGGCTTCGACAACTTCGGACCCTACTGCTTCACAGGCTGTAGATACGGCGCCTACTCCAGTGGATACTCCCGTTAATGAAGAATCTACTCATGTTCCTGTAACACAATTGGAAGTAAAACCTGAAATTAAAGCCGCTTCTGAAACGCAACCTGAGTCCGATGTTGCACCAAAGGTTCCGCAATTCTCAGCTAATGTCACTGGTAAGAAATCTGAAGAAGAAGAAGAAGACACTGCAGATCTAAAAGCTACTGACGAGCCAATAGAACCTCCTTTGAGAAAGATTGAAGAGGATGAAAACTATGACGATGAATGATTTACTTGTTATACATTAATTTTTTCTGTTTTTTTCTTTTTTTTTTTTCAGTTAGATTAGATGTGATATTAATAATACGCTACTCCTTGAATCTTATGTAGATACTCAACTTAACCTAACGCTCATGGAATAACCACCCGGGAAATTCACTAAATAAGGTTCTGGATCGGACCCGGACTCTTGTTCAGTTGCCTGCGTTGTGGTTGTCGTTATTTCGTCACTAAGATCGTTCACAATAATCATGTTGGACATCTGCTTCGCTTTCCTTGAACATAAGTACAAGTTAACAACATCTTTTATGAGAACCACTCCACATAAACCAATAATATTAGACAACAATATCAATTTATTAATTGGAACTGCTTCGAAATATTTTGAATTCACTAACAATGTTTTAAAAATCAAAGCGCCAAGTTTTGAACTGATAAATGGCCATAAAATTGTAGTTAAACATCTCATTGTAAATGAATTACTTAACAAAGTCTTTGAATAATCACGTCGAATACAAGCTCTCGATTCTAGAGCCCATAGGGACAATTTTGTCCAAATGTATTCGATCGGTAAATTATTTCTATGGCATAACTTATAATAATAATACCTCTTCTTTATATTTTTCATTACATTGATGAATGTACTCGATCCTTTCTGATTGGCATACTCATCATTTACCAACTTACTAGCTTCCTTTTCAAGACTAGCAAACTTACCTTCGTATGAAGTTAATGCATAATCAAGCAGTTCAAGTTGTTCAAATTCAGATTGTTCCAAACTATTAACAATATCTCTCGGTCTGATCTTCATCGTTAAATTAAAATGGACTCGATTAAATGTTGTCCTATATATTAAATCATAAGTCCATCTAAGGGGTATTAGCATTGATATCATATTACTGACATTCCAAAAATCAATTCCTTTCAAAAGATTCCTATTGTTAACTAAATTATCCCCAATTGCACGAATAAGTTTGTGATTTCCAAGTGATGATATATAGCCATTGATCATTATCTCAGTCAACCAATTATTTACTTGCATGGAACTTCTTGTATAAGAATTTAAGCTATTTGTAGGGGAATTGTCATAAACTTGATCGTTACTAATTCCAACTAAACAAGATACTATTGATGAAGATCTCATTCTATATAATATAATTGGTAAAATTGGAATTCTAGAAAATTTGAATGGATCGATCATTCCTCTTGAAACTGCCAGTTCAATGTTATCAACCGCATAATTACTAATATTTAATATCAGTGGTATAGTTGAAGAGTTGGGATAAGTCAGTAACATCTTAACAAGTAAAGGACCAGGAACTAAAGAGTCCATCATTTTCAATCCACAAGTAGCAAGACCAATATATGACATTGATAATATTCCCGTAACTGCAGAAGCAATAATTGTAAATATACAACCAGTTTCAATTGACCTTGTAATGATAGTTCTTAGATTTGAATTCAATGATAATAGTTGAGACCGTTTCATACTGAAAGATATATCTCCTTTACATTGAGGACAAGCAGCGATTAATAAAATGACTTTCCCTTCCACATCGGTAGGTTGCAAATTACCAATACCTGAAGTCATGTTATTTATCCAAGTATTGATTTGTTGTGGTGATATTGAAATTTCAAAACTATTGTTCTCATTAGCATTAGGAAATCCAAAGTCTTCAGTATTGTATCCATCTTGAGTCTGACCGGTTGCAACGTTGGTAGTATCATTAGTAGATGATCCAAAATTAGAATTGACTCCTCCAGTGCCAGCACTAGTTGAATTAGGAACAAATTGGGCGTTTACAACTTTTAAATTTTCATTAGGAAGTGAACTAAACCAGTCCAATACACATTTACGATGACAAGTTAAACTACATCTTGAACAAGGATGTACGAAATCTTCAGCGTCAGTGATTTTCCCAAATGGAGGTACGTCGGTATCGCCACCCAAGCAAAAACAGCAAGGATTATAATCCGACATGATACGTTAGCTAACTATCTATAAAAATGACGGTTAATTTGAAGGAGAATAGAGTCAAGGTCAATGATAAATTTCATGTGTGGAGGAAATGGGAAACGATCACAAGGTGGCCGTGCGACTTGATTCCAACATTTTTGGTCAGAGCCACTGATTTTAGAGAGAGACGAGGGAGGGGTGTTAGGGACGACAGACTGAGTGTGAAGAGTATTAGGTAAGAACATAACTTACAAAATGCAACACGGTACATATTTACAGATAGGTAACTGACTCTAAGTGACTCTAAGTGACTTTATTGAAATTTATGGACTGTAACTGAAGGAACGTGCCATGGAGTTATGTCATCGAATGGAGAATCAGGAAGCCTTTATAGTCTTTGTTCTCACCCAACTATAGATATAGATATATGTAAGAGCTCTACTTTGTTTTGTTTTGTTTTTTTTTTTCTTCTTCTGTATCGATTACCGTCAGTAACTGAGTTCCCAGACTCATTAATGTAGATTCAGTGCTAATGGGAGAGTTAGATATCACCTAATAGATCGTAGTCCCCTCATTGATGGCTATCGCGAGTAGATGGTTAACCCGAGCCGTACAATAACTGACATATTCCAACTTCCAACTCGCCTTAGATCACGGTCCTAGCCAAATCTAATCCAATTGCAAAATGGTACAACCTAGCATCAACTGCGCAACCTTCTTCCTTTGCAAGACGATGTAATTCGTTAATTAGGTTATCTATAGGAACAGTAATAACATCAATGAACTCTCCATCCTCAAGTTTTGGTTTGGGGTTTATGTTTTCTTCTTTGGTCATATCAACATCCACTATTGCTAAATCCATGTTAGCATTTGTAAGCCCTGGATCACTATATAACTCAATCAGTGACGATGACAGTTTAATGAATTTTCCATGATAACCAGTTTCCTCATGAAGTTCTCTTATGGCAGTGGATTGCACTGATTCGTTTGGATCAATTAACCCGGCAGGAAATTCCAAAATGACTTTTTCAGTTGGGGGTCTGAATTGCTTGGTCAATACTAACTCTGTTGGTTTCCCAGCTTTCTTAAGAAATGCAACGATTGAAACTGCATCGATATTGGTTGTTGTTGATCTAGTGGTTCTAATTGCCATTTCCCATTCTCTTTCCTTTCCAGTTGGATCTGAATATTTGATCTTTCTGGTTTGAATCCATTTTCCGTCAGAATTTGGTTCAACGGAAATGATTTTAGAGTCAAAAGGTGATCCTTCAGACATCGTAGAGTAGTTAATTGGTCTGCAAATAGTCAACTTCTTAAAAGAGAAAAGATTATTAAAGGTTCTCGAAGATCTAATGAGTCTTACGCTCATAAAATTTACAAGAGATTGTGTTGGAGCTTCGAAGTGGAGAATCTCTTAGAAGGTGAAATCTTTTGTTAGTCGTTCCTTCTTCTTCTGTTATTCCTGCTCAATGAGATGAATGTTATCAAGTTTCTGTTTTACAAACAAGCAGTGGTTAATGAAGGTTTATGTTGATGTGATTCCCGATCGCATTTCCAATCCAACCTTCGAGCTGCTGACCCTGGAACGGTTTAAACTTCCCTTAAATTAGCGCACTTGGGGTGAGGGAGGGGGGGAAGTTACCGCTCCGCTTGGGCCATTTCATGGAGACTCCTGCGGAGAGCTGTTCCCTACGGAAAACCTCAGTTCCAACGCCGAGCGCAGCGAGCTAGACTCCACGTAGTGGCTCCCTGCGAGTAGCGGCCAGCGGAGCGTCAAGATATCCCCTAGATATTAACCCTGGGGTACTACTACCGCTGCACTAGGACCATTTCGTGGTGGAGACCGTAGAGAGCTGTTCTCTGCGGGAAAGCCCAAAGCTGGAGAAAAAAGCAGTTAGGGGAGCGTCTTAATTGCCTAATGTTTTGGTACACGTGAGGGTGGGGTGGGAGTGAAGCAGAATTCTTTGAATCTCCCGTAGGGGACTGTCCTTTAGAAATTTTCCTTAAAAGTTGCAATCAGCTAAGAGTTGTTGAAGAGTCCCCCGTGAGAGTCGCGAGTGTTGCACTCACTATTTGGTGTATGGTCCAAGCTGCTCAAGTTGCCGTGCTTCATCGTTAACTTGGAACCGCGAACTCTCCAACATTGGTGAGGTTCCAATGCGATAACAAGCGTGCGACATTGAACAAAGAAAAATGAAATCTCAAACCAAATCCATATCTATAAACTCCTCTTTAGCTCTGAGTTGTTCCAACCTACTGTGGTTACAACTTTTGCGTATAATCTGTATAATTATACAGAAATTT
>JAKTYG010000081.1:0-45105 GCA_030564725.1 Chernovozyma sophiae-reginae
TGCTTGTGCTTGTGCTTGTGCTTGTGCTTGTGCTTGTGCTTGTGCTTGTGCTTGTTGTTGCGCTTGTTGCTGCGCTTGTTGTTGCGCTTGTTGTTGCGCTTGTTGTTGCGCTTGTTGTTGCGCTTGTTGTTGAAGATGAGGAGGCTGAGGTTGGATTTGCCCTTGTCCTTGTCCCTGTAATTGAGATTGCATCTGTATTGGACCTGCTTGTTGTAATTGCTGGTGAGGTGGTTGATATTGCAGTTGTTGCAATCCT
Organism: Chernovozyma sophiae-reginae; assembly: GCA_030564725.1. Classification (NCBI taxonomy): domain Eukaryota; kingdom Fungi; phylum Ascomycota; class Pichiomycetes; order Serinales; family Debaryomycetaceae; genus Chernovozyma; species Chernovozyma sophiae-reginae. Next base: position 257 of record JAKTYG010000081.1, read on the forward strand.
TGAGGGATTGGTTGGTGTTGTTGATCGCCTTCAGGGTAATTCATGTTGTATGCCGACTTCATTAGCGGGATACCAAAAGTAAACAGTTCCGACGTTTTAATCTGGTGGGTTGAGTTGTTCTCATTATTGTAAGCCAAGTTGTTCATTTTCGGTCTAATACTCAACAAAGCAAGAAATGAAACGAAAATTCTCCACGAATTTGCACTTTGGTCTAGTTTGTCCAATTTGTCGTGAACCAATTTAGGGTGAAATTATGAATGATGGACAACTTAGAGGGCTTCAGACACTTCGTACACCACCCAATATATATATATCTATATATCTATAGTTCTATATTTCTAAATAAATTGATGTCAATGGTACTTCCCTAAGTCCCCAGTGGTATATTTCAATGTTTAATTCAACCAAAGAACAAGTTGACGTAGTGAAGAAAAAAAAAAAAATTTCGTATGAAAGGGCAGACCTATTCAATTGTTTAAATCTTATCAGAAAAGTAAAATTCGATGATGAAACTTTTATTTTTTGACGGTTGTTTTTTTCGATATTGAAATATTTCGAGAATTCCTGGTTATAAAATAGAGTCAAGGAAACGAAAATGTTAATTAAAATTCCCCCAAACTAGTGTTTATATCTGGCAGTTCCAATAAAAATAAATTTTAGATTCCCAAATTACTAACCCTTTATGCTATTGAGATCCTCCAGTTAATATATTCCTTAGGCGCGAATTCTTAAAATAATCGAATTATATAGCAAATTTTTTGCCGCTCATGTCACTAATTTGAGGGAAATATTATTTTACTATGCAATATTGGGTGCTCGTAAACAGATTTACGAACCGCCTCTTTAATCTGCACATCTGCACCCATAGGGATTTGAAAAAAAAAAAACTTTAACTGTGTAGACTTTTTTTTTTTTTTTTTGAAGCTGCATAAGGTGGGATCATGGTCCTTTGGAATCAGTAGAGAATTGAATATCAATCAGATGTTGAAAACTAATCGTCTTCATATACATGTAATTGAAAGAAATGTGTAGGAGGAAGCAAAAATAAAAGAAAAGAATAAACCATGATTAGGAATGAAGTAATTGTTGATTGTCCTAATCTTATCGTACATTATAATGACCCAGTAACCATAAATGATCTTATTATTATCCTGCTTATTGAGGTCAGGGATCAGAGAAAGAGTGTAAGATCTACGATTCCCAAAAATTTTTCTCAATTTTTTTATTTTTTTTATTTTGTAACCTTTTGGTTTTTTTTTTTGCATTTTTTTTTTTTTCGGTTCATTTTCTGGTCACGTTACTACCACTTGGTCTCTTAATCGCAGCTACGTACCTCCATCCAATCTCCCCCTTCATAATAACTCCCGTATCTGGCTGTTCTTTTTCTCCTTCAATTTAATCCATGATCAGACCATGTGTTAGTCTTTTTTTATCATTTTCATGCTTATTGGTGTTCAAGATGCATAAACCTTAAATTTTATAAGAATTTCGATTTCCTTGGAACCAAAAATAATTAGGGTAAACTTATTTTAATACTCCAAATCTCTAAAATAATTCTGAACCACAATATATTTTTAATGCTAAATCATTAAAAGCTTATGTAAAGTTCTTTAAGCAATCTTTCGATCCATAGAGATTGAGCCTAGATTCCCCTTCATCCATTGATTTCTTTAGAATTACAATGCACGATTAAGCGGGTAACGCTACCAAGCACACAAGCATTTTCTTTTTTTTTTTGTTTTTTTTTTTTTTTTTTTTTTTTTTTTTTGTTTTTTTTTTTTTTTTTTTTTTTTTTTGTTTTGGTTAGGTGGAGAGTTATTTCATTTTTTTTTTTTTTTTTTTTTTTTTTTTTTTTTTTTTTGTGTTTTTTTTTGTTTAATTTTTACTGCGGCTCACTATTTTTGAAAGAATTGTCTATAGAGGATTCAAGACAAGAGACAATCAAACATAAGAAAGAAAAACAATAACAACAAAGAAACAGGTATGAAATAGAAGAGAGAGATTTGAAGAAGAATTGAAGAAAAAAATGAAATTATTGAGGGGGAAATGTGGGTAAAAATATATGTAAGTCTATCAATCTTAAAAAATCATTTGAAGAATTCAAAACAAAGAAGAATTTATCTCCAGTTGTCCATTATGGAAAGTTATAGATGTACGACACTGAACCCAAAGTAACCAAAATCTTCTAGTCACGTCCAAACGAGATCACACAATTGAAATGGAGAGGTGCGTCTTAATCATCCTATTTCTTTAAATACGATTTATAATTTCCTAGAATTATCTATCGTGCATGAATTGTTTCTCCTTGTTTTTTTTTTTTGGCTTTTTGTTTTTTATTATTTTCATTATTATTATGCGGTTCGAAATTTTCAATTGAAGGACAAAAATGTTTATCTATTTTGTCTGGCTAGGTCGAAATTCTCAGCAAATTTGTTCGTCATACAAAATATTCTACATCAAATGGGAAGGTGGTTGTGAAGTTAAAACAGGTGAATAAATTTTGCACGGGAGATTGGTTTTAGAACCTTGGAATAGGTCAGTAATGCGATAAACTTAATTTGAGTGTGCCACTGTTACTCCTTTTTTCAGGGGTTTGTCCAATGGTGAGTTTATCGCAAAAATTTATTCCGACAGTTGGCAATATTCCCGAATTTTTTGTTTCAATTCCTAGTCGTATAATCCATTAGTAAGAAGATTGTTCTATCGATTATGCATTTCAGCTCTTTTCAGTTCTTCTCTCGATAGAACTTCTATTTGGTGATGCATGGTGAATCTCTTCTTCTTCCATTGTTCTTTATGTGTGTCACCTAATTCTGAAATTTTGCCTCACAGTCGTATTTCAAATCTGGTGTTCCTTGTGTCAATTTCTTGGGAATTTGGTTTGCGCTTTGAAACAGCAAATCCTTGAAAAGGTTTAGAGTCAAAACTGCTATCAAGAGAGAGAGTTGCAAAAGATTGCAGATAGTACTTTTAGGAATTCTGGGATTGGCAAATGGTAAGTGAATACAATGGATAACACAGGGTTGCATGTAACTGCACTTGACTGCACCTGGTTGTACATAGTTGCACATGATATGTTGGTTACCCAGATCTTATTATTGTGACCGTTATAATCTTTTCTCTTCTTTCTTCTCATACCCTCTTCCCCACCATTTTTCTTTCTCCGCCAATTCTTGCCTATTGATCCCTATCCCTGCTGAAAATTTCAGGCGTTTCATTCTCCGAAAATATGTTCCACTCAAAGTTTTGTCTCTTGGTTCATGTCGATCATTTATTTTTAATACTCCTTCGTTCTATTTTATACTTCGCACAAACAATATTATGCTAGGCAATGTAGCAACTCGCCATAACCAAAATATGATTTCGATTGTTCCAAAGCTATCTGTATGTGGAGGGGAGGCTTGAAATTTTGCAGCATTCAAGCCATTCATTTCTGAAGGACTTGTTTCTATCTGTGCGTCTGTTCTCGCTCTATCTTGCTGTCTTTCCTCCTCCCTCTGGCTCTCTGTGTCTCCTCTCCCTCTTTCTATCGCTCTGTCTCACTTTTTCCTCTCTCTATCACTCTGCCTCTCTGTCTCACTTCTTCCTCTCTCTATCGCTCTGTCTCTCTTCTTCCTCTCTCTATCGCTCTGTCTCTCTTCTTCCTCTCTCTATCGTTCACTCTCTCTTCTCTCTCTCTGGCTCTCTTTCTCTTCCCCACCCTCCTTAACTCTAATTCTCGTCCTGAGTTGCATTTGTCTAATAGCATTTTTTTTTTTGCAAATCCAACCTTTCTAGTCTAAGAGACATTCTATTATTAAGGAGTTAGCTTTGGCTTTAGAGCACCAAGGTGGTTGGAAGTCTATTTTGCACCTTTCTTCTTCACCCTTTCCATCTCAATTGTTGACATCAAATTGCGCATGCTATCAGGCTTTAGGGAGGTGCGTTATGCATGAGGTAGGGATACAACCCTCTCCTAATGAAATCATCAATTGACTTGTAACTTATGTCTTCAACAAGATATAGCTATCCTCCTTATTTTATCCTCTAACAATCTACATCAACTTACAAAATTCTTCTTTATTCTCTTTGTTTATTATATAATTGCTATAAAAAAATTTTCTTTTGTAATAAAATTGATCTTCTCATCGTCTACAAAATAAATATCTAATTTCCCTCCTGAAAAACTTCAGCTAAGAACGCATCTTCTTCTGCAGTATGCATTGATTTGGTACCTGCAGCTACTGAAGCAGATGGATCACGTCCAGCATAACGTAAACCCAAAACCTTATGGTTTTCGGTTTCTGCTAATACTGTTAATAAACGTGGTTGAACATGAGCATATGAACCCATATTCAATGGTTCTTCTTGACACCATACTAAATCTTTCAAATTAGTATAACTATCTAAAGTATCACGTAATTGTGCAAATGGGAATGGATGTACTTGTTCAATCTTAATGAAAGCTGTAGTCTTATTTTCAATTGAAGCACGCTTCTTATGTAAAGCAGCGTAAACTTGTCCACTACAAAGTACAACTCTTTCAATTTCTTCCTTTGGTGCAATACTTTTACCTAACTCAACATCATCAATAATCCATTGGAAATGTGATTCTCCTGTAAATTCACTTAAGTCAGATCTGGCCAAAGGATGACGTAACAATGATTTAGAAAAGAAAAGCATTAATGGTTTTCTAAATTGTCTATGCATTTGACGACGTAAAATGTGGAATAAGTTAGCTGGTGTGGTTGGGTAAGCAACTTGCATGTTACAATCTTGATGTTGACGTTCTAATTTCTCTGGGGCTGGGAAATGACGAGGATCTTCGTTACATAATTGCAAGTATCTTTCTAATCTACCTGAAGAATGTTCTGGACCTTGTCCATCATAACCATGAGGTAATGACAACACTAAACCGGAACGTTGTAACCATTTAGATTCTGCTGCTGAAAGGAATTGATCAACGATAACTTGGGCAGTGTTGGCAAAATCTCCGAATTGAGCTTCCCATTGAACTAAAGCATCGGGTGAAGTTAATGAATAACCATATTCAAATCCCATAACACCATATTCAGATAAAGATGAATTGGAAATATCAAATGCAGCTTGATCTTCCAGTAAGTGTTGTAATGGAGTGTAGGTTTGTTCAGAATTTTGATCATGTAACACAGCATGACGTTGAGAGAAAGTACCTCTTTCAACATCTTGACCTGAAACTCTAACATGGTATCCTTCCAAAGCTAAAGAACCAAATGCTAAAGCTTCACCAGTAGCCCAGTCAATTCCTTCTCCGATTTCCACGGTCTTCTTTCTTGTATTCAAAATACGCTTCAAGTTTCTGTGAACTTCAAAACCTTCTGGAGCTTCAGAAATTTTGGAACCAATGTCCTTTAAAATTGTTTCATCAACGGCAGTTGGTAAGTGTGGTAACACTTCAGTTGCTAATTCTTTTGGTGACTTAAAACCTTCCCATGGAGTAGTTAACCATTCTCTTGAAGTTGGTTCATAATCCTTAGATTTACTGAAAGATTCTTCTAAAGTATTCCAAACCCACTTCTTATGTTCATCGATATCTTCTTTGGTGAAGGTACCTTCCTTAACTAATTGATCAGTGTAGTAGTCGATAACACATTTCTTTTGAGCAATCTTTTTATACATCAAAGGTTGAGTGAAAGATGGTTGATCGGTTTCATTATGTCCGTATTTTCTGTAACCAACAATGTCAATAATAACATCGGAATGGAAAGTAGCTCTCCATTCAGCAGCCAAGTTGAAAACGAAAATAACTGCTTCAATATTATCTGCGTTAACATGGAAGATTGGAGCATTGAAAGATTTAGCAATATCTGAAGGATACAAAGTAGATCTTGCAAATCTAGGATCGGTGGTGAAACCAATTTGATTATTCACAATAATATGGACAGTACCACCAGTTGAATAAGCAGGTAAATGGGTGAAACCCATAGTTTCGTAAACAACCCCTTGACCAGCAAAAGCAGCATCTCCATGTAATAAGATGGATAATGATTTGTCAAAAGTTCCAATATCGTTCTTATAATGAGAAAGAGCTCTTGTTTTACCAAGAACAACTGGATCCGAAGCTTCTAAATGAGAAGGATTAGCAACCAATGATAAATTAACGTGTTTACCAGAAGTGGTTGGTCTTTCATAATTCATACCTAAATGATATTTAACATCACCGGAACCTTCATCGAATTCTTTTGAACCAGTGAATTCAGAGAAAATCGATTCATTTGGTTTACGAACAACATTTGATAACATGTTTAAACGACCTCTATGTGGCATACCAATGACAATATCTTCAACTCCATATTCTACAGAAGTATCGATAAGTGCCTTTAAACCTGGTACAACAGCTTCAGCACCTTCTAAACCAAATCTTTTATCATTTGGGAATTTGGTGGATAAGAAAGATTCAAAAGAAGTAGCCCAAATGGAACGATCGAGAATTTGTCTTTTTTGATCAGCAGAGTATTTGAAAGGTACTGGGATTTCAATTCTTTCTCTTAACCAATCACATTGTTCCTTTGAAGGGATATGAATATATTCAACCCCATAAGCTTGACAATAAAGACGTTCACAAGTATTAACGATTTCTCTTAATGATAAAGTTTTCTTACCATCTTCAGCAAAACGAGGTAAAATACCTGGACCAAGAGTAATTTGCTTTTCCATATCAGCATCGGTGAATCCATAATAATCCAAAGTTAATTCTTTTGGAGTTTCAGCATGATCACCAAACGAGATACCTAAAGGGTCAATTTTGGCCATTTGATGACCACGAACTTGATATGCACGAACAAGTAATTGAACTTTTAAATGGGTAACAACATCTTTGGAGCTTTCATTAAGACCTGGAACGAAAGTAGCCAGTCCAGTAGCAGATGGAACAATAGTTGGAGGAGCAGAAAATGCTTGACTGGCAGGGATTGAACTTGATTCTATATTCTTGAAGTATGCATTCCATGAGACATGTACTGAACTAGGATCATTCTTCCAAGCAGAATACATTTCATCGATATAATTGCCATTATTGGTTTGTAAAAATGAATCGGTTCCAGTGGCCAATGAACGGCGAGTATTTAATAACAAGTTAACATTTGAATGTTGATGGAACTTGGCCAACTTATTGGCCGAACCAGCACGAGAAAGTGTCTTTACTGCTCTAAGCATTGTTGACAACGACTAAACAAAAAAGAAAACCCTTAAATTTTTGCTTTCCCAATAAGAAAGAAAAAAAAAATGGAAGTAAAACTAAAAAAGAAAACGAAAATGAAAACGAATCCCCAACCTTTTGTTGATTTAGCAGCAGTCAGTGTGCAAGAAGGGAAAAGATGAATGGGGCCGTCGGTTAATTTTTTTTCCCTTTGAGACACTACAATAGGGCAAACATCCGAAGGAGTACCGGAGCAAATGGGCTGCAACCGCACTTGGGAGGGTATTTGGTTGAGAGCGCACTGGGTAGGGGGTTCGGAACGCTCTAGGGAGGGTAGTAAGGGGGGAGGGAGCGATGAGAATTGGGCCTGAGATAGAGGATGATGGATTGAAGATGGAGTGAGAAGAACGAAGAGAGGGAGAAGAGGTCAGAGAATTGGGGTTTTTTTCAAGATATTTTGAGTTTTTTGATGTTTCAATGGGTTGGTATCCATCGATAGAATCATATTTAATCTTTATAAATACAAATAGTTTGGTTTTTTCCAGCAATTGTTTCAACGTTACTTCTGTTTAATTTAGGAGTTATTCCATTTTGTCAGTCCTTGAGAAATCCTCATTCCCTCGCCCCCTCGCTCCCTCGCTCCCTCGCTGACTCGCTGACTCGTTAACGGCTCCTACTCCGATCGTTCTCGGAACCTTAAAGCGTCTCTCTCTGGCTAAAGTGCGGACTTTTTCTTTTATTTTTAAGAAAATTTCGCAACCTAAATGGCATTTTCTATGGTTCCAACAGGGCGAACGACTCAAAAAGACGGGGGACGGATGGTCAAGCTAATTTTATGGGGGATGAGCTATTTCGGAATCAATTTGATTAGTAGAAGAAGATCAAGCGGAGTTTTTTTTTTCTCGTTTTAGATTGTTTGAAAATGTTAGCAAATAGTTAATATCGAGCAACATTGCATCAATGACCATTCTTGTTCTCAACTCTGTTCCCTACCCATATCAATTGCTCAGTCTGTTTCTCTCTGTCTCTTTCCTTCTCTCAGCCTGAATTGAACACCGGGTCCGAAATGACTACCAATGAATCATTGGAAATGAAATCATGACCTCCCGCTCCGATATTGCAATTTTACGAGATGCTCCTGCACTCACAGCCAATCAAGTTGCAACAGAATCAATATATCCGGGGTGAGCCCGGCGCGCGTCGGGGGTTCTGAAAGGTTGCAATTTTTGCAATTTCTTTCGTGGAGACGGAGCTCGTTCATTAAAAGAACGTACTGATTGGAGTTTAGGTGGGGTCAAAACAATTGAGGTCATCTATTTAATCTAGTGGCTCCGATGGGTGTACACCATTGAATTCTGTAGTGCTGATCTCTCCGAGTTTCACATCTCCAACCGTTTGAAAATCCGTGTCTTCCGGGTATATGCCGGAGTACGTAAGTGATTCGGTGAGCCTTCACGTTTGAGCCTTTCGAGAGGTTTGCTCCTCAACTCCGAGACCACAGAAAACGAGGCATCTATCCTCCTGCACAACAGAATGAAGAGCCCTTGATCGCTTGCGTGCAACGGAGTTGAGCTCCTCCACCAAGGACACCTCGCATGCAAGAGAAAGCAAATCTACCCAAGAATGCACTAAACTCAGGGACTCAGGGGTCGTGGACGCTCCGCTGGCCGCTGCTCGCGGTGAGCCACTGCGTGGGGCCTGGCTCGCTGCGCTCGGGGTTGAGGTTCGGAATTCCCGTAGGGAACAGCTCTCCGCAGGAGTCTCCATGAAATGGCCCTAGCGGAGCGATAGTGGACAGCTCGCTAAACTTAGCAGATGCTGTCCGCTATTCCTTGGCTGCAACTGCGCAAAAATGGGGTCGAGGACGCTCCGCTAGCCGCTGCTCGCGGTGAACCACTGCGTGGGGCCTGGCTCGCTGCGCTCGGGGTTGAGGTTCGGAATTCCCGTAGGGAACAGCTCTCCGCAGGAGTCTCCATAAAATGGCCCCAGCGGAGTGATAGTAGAACGTGGGGTTGTTGTTTTTTTTAGCAAATAGTGGCTACATCTCGCTGTCTATAAACCTGTTGCAACCTCATCACAGCTGGCAGCTGCAGCAAGGCAAATCTGATATACTAACGGGCTCATAACCATTATGAGAACCAAAAAAAAGCTTGACGACGAGAGATGTTCACTGGACTAGTGGACAATCAACTAGCTAACTCTCGCCAAGTAACTCAAGGGCTCAAGAAGAATAAAACGAGGTTAAACACAAGACCAACTGTGCTTCGTTGGGTTCCTGTGACGGTACTACATCATATGCTCGAATCGGACCTCGCAACAATGCGACATCTGCATCTCAACGCATCTACAGACAAATCGTTGGTGGCTCTTTATTGACTGAGCCTATAACGATTTGGGATGAGGAACCAAGGGAATAACCCAAAAATCAAACCAATTGAACTATAAACCCCCTGAAAACTCTAAATCAAGTATAAACTAAAAATGTATTTCCATACTAAAAAAAGCTTAAGCATCTTCATCGATAACACCACGTTCAGAAACATAGATACCATCCAAGAACTTACGGATATCCTTGTTTCTAACACGACAGATTTGTTGAATGTCAGCGGCATTTTGGGAAACAGATTCTAAGGAGTTACCAGATAAAACTAATTCATCCTTTTGGTTTTCAGATTGAGCAACGGTAACACCATCGAAAATCTTAATGTGTCTAACTCTCTTTTCACCTAAGAAATTTCTGATTTCAACAAAAGATTCACCATCAATTTCAACTTGGTTAACATTGATTGGGAAATGGGCATAGACATATCTCATCTTGTACTTGTAACCCTTGGTAACACCGGTTATTAAATTGGAGACTAAAGACTTGACAGTTCTTAAAGCAGCAACGTGTTTTCTGTCACCATTGTGGACGGTGATCTTGATAGCACGGTTACTAAGTTTAGTGAAAGTAACATTGATGTGCTTCAAGTTCTTACTTAATTCACCTCTTGGACCAACGACAGTGACGGCTCTGGCCTTGATGTCAACGGTAACACCAGCTGGGATTGCTAAGATTTGATCGGTTTGAATGTACTTCATTGTTCGTAGTTGATGACAAGTGATTAGGAAAAACTAGAAGTGAAAATTAATAAGAAGACTATCGCCAAATATATAGGAAAGGCATGGAGACTCTGCCTGGAAAGTGAAAAAAAAAATTTTCAATTTAGGTCGTGCAAGTGCTGAAGACTGGCATTTCGCAGGACCATTTGATGCTTTGGATGTGGTCTGAGATATATATAGATTCGTGCTGAAGATTACGCATGTGACTTGTGATTTGTGAGTGTCTATATGTAGGACGGGGATTTGGGTGCAAAAGGTCAAATCGTTCAAAGAAAATGGGTAGGGCGATCTACACAACTCTTAACTCTCTTCCTGAATTGTCTTAAATCTTGTATCACTGTTGGAGCTCATGATTTTACTGCGCTGAGAACAGCTCTCCACTGTAAACTTCATGGGATGGCCCTCGTATGTTATGGCCACAACGGAGCGACGTGTCTACTGAGCCATTCACGACGCTCCGCTGGCCGCTGCTCGCGGTGAGCCACTGCGTGGAGCCTGGCTCGCCTCGCTCGAGCTCTAGGATTACTCTTCCCGCTGGAGAAGCTCTGAAATGGTCCAAGCGGAGCGATAGTGGACTAATTGTGTCAGAGGTCTATGAATTTGGTCTCTTCATGTGAATACTCGTTGCTCATAGAATGGCATCCTGTCGATGTCTAGCGGGAGAAAGGTGCAAGGGAATGAGAGCGTGTTACTCCCCGCTGCACTTGCTGCACGCAATAAGTGGCTAACTGGGAGCTGCATATTGCATGTTGCAGGCTGCATGCAGTACTTCTACAATGATGTTGCAACTTTGGTAGAAGGAAGGGCTCTCTTGGACTTATAATAGACCAATTGTTTGCTTGGTCACTGGCTGAAATGGATCTGCTGTTATGTTTGTTAGATTTCTACCAAATTGGTTATTGTTTAGTTGCTGCTTATGGGGATTTTTGATCCTTTTCTTTGTAGGCGTAAGATATAATATATTTGGAGAAAACTTGGCGAAAAATCTTCGATATTTCAAACTGAACCTCTTTTTTTTTTCAACAATGATTAATTTATTTTTCCATTATTATTGGTAAAGCTCAATGGAATACTCCGTACAACAATGTCCAACCTAGAAATCAACCTTCCACTAATATTAACACACTTCCTACGGCTCTTACTTCCTGTGTTCCAACTGTTTCTTCTGGCAAAGACTATGGGGATGATTGGCTGCGAAAAAAAAAGCACTTCAACCTCGAGCCACAACCAATGCAAGAGACAATTATTATCGAATGACTAGACTTGTTCTACGTCCTAGTTCAATAAATAGTAACTAGTAGTGTCTAGTGGATCAAGACTTGTAACACCTCCGTCTCCCTGCCTTCCCGCAAAAGGTTTACAAATTCATTCTTCGCACACCCCATGCGGTCTCACTAAAGTCTCCTACATCCTCTGAGCAAGAATAACTACAAGGTGCTGAACATCTACAACACATAATACCAAGTTTCAAATTGTCATTATTAAAGAATTTTTCTTTAAAAGAAAGCCGTTTAACTCATTTTCGTTTCTCAGTTATCGTCCTGTTCATCTAATGTCTTGAAAACCATATACTTGGATTTCCATCCGAAATCAATTCCTCTCTCTAACAAGTTAGTGAAAGCGTTGGAGAAATCTTTGAAAAATACATCTTGATCTTCAGCATAAATCTTAACATATTTAAGGAAAGCAGGGTCTTCCTTCAATGCCATATCGGTTGGTAACATCATGATAGATTTTGTTTCGTCATCTTCGTATTGTTTCGGACCATTCCATTTCCTAACATGCCAATCTTGTAATAATTTTACAAAGAAATCATTGGTGAACACATTGAAAGAAGGACCCCAAGGACCATCAAATCCTGATCTATCGGTATGACATTTACCTAAACAATGGGCTCCAATTAGAGCTACGGTATCACGGTCATTGAATCCTAATCTACCAAACACATCCTTAACATGTTCTGCTCCTTGAGAAGCATCTGGTAATCTTCCGTTCTCCGGAATTTTGGACTCAGCTTCAGAGAAATCTTTACGCCCTGGTCTCCATTTAATTTTGGGTCCACCAGCTTCTTGTACTGCTACAACTCCACCTAAAGTCCATAAATCTCCATAACTGATCCACTTATATTTCTCTTTGATTGAGAGTAAAAATGCACGGCCATATTCCAAACCATTATTGGCAGGATCGTTTTCTTCAGGTCTAAAATTCATTGATCCATAGTACGAACCTCCAGTGTTATCAACTTTAGAATATGTTCCAGATGAATGCCAAGCAAGACGAGTAAGTAATCCATAACGTCCAGCTCCTCCATCTGCATCATCTTCATTTCTCATCTTTTCTGCGATGTCATTGTAAACATTTTGATAATTTTCATAGGTACCTTCTTTTGGAGGTTCGGCCTTCTTGATAAGGAAAGCTCCCGCGAAAAGGGCACCTGCTGCGGAGTTTGATGAGCCAGAATTGTGAGGGTTGGGATTGGATTCTGATTTCAAATTGAAGTTACTGAAATTGTAATTCTTTCTAACGTAGCCTCCATTCTGATTGTCAATATAATATAAAAGTGATGCAGACCCTACCAATCCTGCTAATAACTTATAGGAATGGTTGCCCTTAAATGAAGGAGAAAATTTCAACACGGTGGACATTTTCTTAATTCAAAATCAAGAAGAAAAAAAAACTGAAAATGGTTGCAGATATCTTTCAAAGTTGTGCACCTCAGCAAGCTGTCAATTGACAAGAATATAAATTCAAAATCTTTGATAGAGTATAGATTGAACAACTCTGATTACTTCCAATTTTGCCAATTGAAAAGGGGATTACTCTGAATTTATAATCTCCTCTAACACCACCTGTGTCAATCCTGCACTCATTCCTAATCAGGCTATGATCATTGATTACATAGAAGAAGTTCGGAGCCCCGCGCATGAAAAGATTAAAAATATTAACTCCCCAGCATCTTCTATTGGAATTGAGTAATCTCGACAATTTCATTGGATCACAACTAGTTGGGGGAGGGGAACTTTAGCTAATAACCGAAGTTACATGTTAATATGCTAGCGTGATAGAGGGTTCAACGACTGGTTGGTACACTGACGCTCTGGAGACTACAACCTGAAAACTTGTCTAAGAAGTTCTTGGTCAATTTCATTTTTGACGGAGAAACAGAAATATGTATAGTGAATGTATCAATCAAATTTAAGGTTCTGAATTGCTGCAATGCACAATTTCTCTACTTGTAATTGCATATTGGTAGAAGTATCGTATGGAAAATAAAATCTAGATGAGGTTCACATTTGTCAAATATATGAATAATAATACGAATGGGCTGACAACTGATAATCGCTCTGTATTAGCTCACCAGGTCTAGATTATAATATGTTTTTCACCTTTTAGTAAGCCATGTTCTGGCAAGTAGACGCTACAAAAATCGCACATAAAACCTATATGAAAAGGACTAGGACAAATGACTGCATACAACAGAACAGTAACCCTGGGCAGTAGGAGTTGCAAAAAAAAAAGGAGCATGTATAGCCGATGAGTTCTAGGGAACCAAAATCATTGCTCAAGAGAAGAATAATAGTCCATTTAGTTGACAAGTTTTTCTAGCAACTGTTGATATGGAAATTGGTATGAATAAGGAAAACTGTCGCACTGCAAGAAGCGACAATATGAATAGTGATTCAAATCAGCCGCACTTCTTCTACCTAAATTGACTATTCTGTACCTGACAAGCGTAATTCTGGTTTAACTTCGTGCCTTGCATTGCATGGAAAAGTTTATTCTTTCACTAAATTCACAAACTCAATACTTTTCACCTTTACAATAATTTTGCAACTTACATCTATAATTCAGATATCCACTTGGTTGACTAATATTCAATTCATTTTATTATTATACACTAAATCCTCGAGTCAAGAAATTCTTCAACCGTCTCAGCATCAACATAAACCCAAGAACCTTCCTCATTATATGTCTTTGCATTAGAACACATGGTTCGTAAATCATCAATTAATGTCTCATAGCTTTCAATTTTGTCTTGCTTTAATTTTCTTCTTAATTGATTTAACGATACTGGGTTCTTAATGATTTGATAATAATCTGGATAAAGTTTCTTTGCTGGCAAGTCAAGAAAGATTTCCGATATATTATGACCATCGGAATCTGCAGTAAGAGTACATATTTCATCTATCAAAGCCTTTCCTTTCTCTTGAAGGTGATCCAAATCACCTGCAACGTCACCATCATCATCTTCATCCAAAACATTGTCAATCTCTTCATCGTCTAGATCCAGACCACGAGTTTGAGGAGTCCTTGATCTACGGGTTCTTTTCTTTGGTTTGGTTTCTTCAACTTCTTCATCCGATTCATCATCTAATTCACTTTCATTGGCAGATACTGACCCAGAGATTACTCCTCCTCTCCGTCTTCTCTTGGCAATCCTGGCTTCCTTCCTTTTGATTGCATCTTCAACCGTATCTTCATCATCATCCATTGCCATAAGCCATTGTTCTTCAGTTAATCCATCATCATATTTGACTCTCTTCTTCTCTCTCATCCTTGCCAATTCTTTAGTATCTTTTTCAAAATGTTGAGTGATATCTTCTTTGAAAACTGGAGGTAATTCATCAAAGGTGATCAACCTATTTTTATATCCACCTTTTCTTGACTCCAATTTTTCGCTTGTAAGTCTATCAGAATCCATTTTATCAAATAATTCCTTTTCTTCTTCGGATCTTGCCAATATTTCATTCAATTCATCATCATCCAAAGAGTCATTTTCTTCATTTTGATCTTTTGTTGCATCTGCCTCTAATAACTTCTTTAAAAATTGTTCTTGTTCTTCTGCTGTAGATTTATTATCGAATTTCCCTGCTTGAATAACTTTCCCATCAATATCTAATTTCTGATGTGCTCTTTCCAATATGACTTCCTCGACTGAATCGGTAGTAATCAATCTTAAAATACGAACTTCATTCTTCTGCCCTATTCTGTGAGCTCTATCTTGAGCTTGCAAATCTTGATGTGGATTCCAATCAGTATCGAAAATAATAACAGTATCAGCAGTTTGTAAATTTAATCCCAACCCTCCAGCTCTTGTTGACAATAAGAAACAGAAATAATCTGAATTTGGAGCGTTAAAAACTTTTAACATTTCTTGTCTATCCTCTGCTTTAGTTCCTCCATCTAATCTCAAATATTTCATATCTCTCCACCTTAAGAAATCTTCCATTATGTCCATAACTTGGGTCATTTGGAAAAACATTAAAACTCTATGACCAGAAATTTTGAATTTTGGCAAAACTCTGTCTAATAGCTCAAATTTCCCACTTGTTCTCCAAATTAAATCATTGGTTAGTTTAGCACTATTTAAAACAATTTCGACCTCTTCAAAGACAAACGGATGATTACAGATCTTTCTTAATTGCATAATCTTATTGTTCAACCCTTTAATACCTGATTTTGATGCTCCAACGTCTTGTCCCACAAATAAAGCATTGTGCTTCAACATTTGTTGATATAAAACGTATTGTAGACCAGACAACTTACATTTAACCACTTTTTCAACTTTATCTGGTAAATCTTTTTCAACATCTTTTTTCAATCTTCTTAAAAGGAAAGGTCTCAACACTTTGTGCAATCTTCTAATGACCAAAAGACTTTCTTCTTCAGTTAATTCAATCTTTTCTTGAGATCCGGTATTTGCAAATGGAGTATTAAACCATTCATCAAACGATTTAACAGAATTGAAAACTTTCGGTAAAACAAAATTTAACAAAGCCCATAATTCTGGTAAATTGTTTTGTAACGGAGTACCAGTTAAAATTAATCTATTCTTGGTACGATAGTATTGCTTAAGGGTAATAGAAAGCTTTGAAGTAGCATTCTTCATTCTATGACCTTCATCAATAATCATATGAGAATAATTAAATTTAGCCAATATTGGACGTTCACGAATAATATATTCATAAGTGGTTAATAGAACTTGGAAATTTCCTAATCTAACATCTGTTTGTAACAGTCTTCTTTGTTGTTGCGAGCCTTTATAAACAATAACGTTAACAGAAGGAGCCCATTTTTCGAATTCTAATGTCCAATTGGTAATGGTTGAAAGAGGAACAATAATTAAGAATTTACTTTCGTGCTTCTTTTCGATAAGATAAGTAACCAAAGAAATAGATTGGATAGTCTTACCCAAACCCATCTCATCGGCAAGAATACCGTTTAACTTATTATTATAAAGTGAAACCATCCATTGAAGACCTTTAATTTGATATTCTTTAAGTTTACCACCAACAAGAATACCTGGTTGTTCAGTAATTTCTTCTTTAATTCTATGGGCAACTTGATAATAGTCAATTTTTTCTCGAAGTTCATCAACAGTATCCTCTGTTTCTGGTTCAGGAGGAACATCAGCACCTCCAGTTTTCGCTTCCATTGGAATTTCTGCCCCTTCTTCTTGTTGCAGGACTTTAACTGCTTGAGCTAATGTATCCAAGAATTGGTTGGTCTGTTTCAACAAATGGGTGATTCTGTGATCTTTAGTTTGATCTAATAATTTAATATAAGCTTCTTCATCATTAGCTTTTAATGCTTGCAAACGTTGTCTTGCAGTCTTTTCCATTTTTTTCAGTTCATCTCTTTCTGTATTGGTATGGAAATTATTAATCGATCTTGCAATAGAATTTCTTTTATTAAATCGATTTAATTTGTTTGTAACAATGTATTCCTGACTAAGAAGAATCTGTTGAACTTTTTGGACATGTAAAGCATGTTCTACTCTTTTGGCTTCCAACTCTTTCCGTTCTTCTAATTTTGCTGCCAACTTATTTGAATCTGGTTGAATTATCTTTGAACGAATATACATTGATCTTTGTGCCAGTATTGTGATAGGAAAATTCTTTAAGTGATCTATTTCATAATGAGCTTTTGCGGCGGTGTGGGATATAATATTCTTACGAAGTTGTTTTTGCTTCGCAAGGACCCTTAAGGACTTCAATTCGATTAATATATTAATCTTTAATTCATCAATATCTTTTGACGATGACGAAATATTAAATGTTCCTAAATTGGAAGGCAATAATTCAAGTTCTCTAATTCGATTACTTATCTTACTGCTTATCGCTTGCTCAGCATAGAAATTACCCAATGAGAAATTCAGTAAGACAGAATCTATATCTGCGACTTCTTGATCTTCTTTCTCTTTTAATCGAGATACTGTTGCTGAATCAGCAGTAGCATCAGCAATTTCACTTACATGCTCGCCATAATTGAGTTCTTCACCTTCTGCACTTGAGTTTATTCCTAAAAGATTTGCTCTCAGTTCAAATTTATCTAGTGGAATATCTCTAGAAATTAGTTTTTTCACTGCTTCTTTATTTATTATTCCATTCGATTGGTCGTCCAAATTTTCAAAGTCTTCTTGAAGACTCAATGGAAGGTCCAAATCTTTACATAGAAGTTGTAAACCTGCGATTTGTTTATCCAACAATGACAAATCAACATCTTCACTACTGTGGGAACCAGTATTAATATGTTGGTAGACTTCTTTCAAGAACTGTTCCTCTTCCTGTTCATATTTACGTTGTTTTTCGGCCACTTGATGTAAAACTTTTTCAATTACCGTAAGTTCGAGATCATTTGGTTGTGAATCCTTGGTTGCTTGAAGCAGTTGATATCGAAATATAAGATCATCTAATTGAGCTTTTGTAGTTGGTACAGAATATTTTGGAATAGGTGGAGGAGGTAGACCAACAGCAGCACCAGCAGCAGCACCAGGAAATGGCAGTCCATAAGCAGATGCTGAACTGCTTTGGCCCTGATAGAGAGGGTTCCCAACACCAGGGGCTCCGGCTCCATTAACTTGAGTCAAGGTCACTGGTTGCAGGAGACCATTTCCATTGGCCTCTAGTTGTGACGGGTTGTATTTAAGCATGTTGTGCACCTTTTTCAAATATTAATCTTGCAACTTTAACGCGAGATGGTTATGTAAAGAACGATGAAATCCTATAGCCAATTGTTTACTTTGGCCACCAAAAGAATTCAATCAAAACAGAAACTTGCCGGGGTTGTTGCAACGATGTCTTTCAAAAGTTGGTAGTAGTGATGGGTCAACAAATGTCGTTATCTGAGCTCGGTCAACTTTCGAAACCCTCGCAGTATTGAATTAGTGATCGATTGATCAAGTCACTGTGATGGATGGTAAACACAGAAACTATAGTGGAAGTTCAGTGAGAGCAAAAAGATTTGGATGAACGAGTGAGATCGTGTTTGGTACATACAGGAATAGAATACGTTGGTGCAGGACTTGTGATAGACATTGTGGTAGACTTTGGCGCGGTTTCTTGGTGAATTGGAGAGAAGGGATTAGGAGGGAGCTTAGGTTCGCGCAAGGGAGGTGATTGCAGCAACTTGTTTCCATCTGTAGCTATGCTCTCTGTAGATACCCTCGCTGCAGTTACACTAGCTATGCTCTCTATAACTATGCTCTCCGAAACTACGCTCTCTATAACTACGCTCTCAGAAACTATGCTCTCAGAAACTACGCTCTCTATAACTATGCTCTCTATAACTATGCTCTCTCTAGCTGCGCTCTCTCTAGCTTCACTCTCAGCAACTACGCTCTCTCTAGCTACGCTCTCTCTAGCTTCACTCTCAGCAACTACGCTCTCTCTAGCTACGCTCTCAGCAACTACGCTCTCTCTAGCTTCACTCTCAGCAACCACGCTCTCTCTAGCTACGCTCTCTCTAGGTACGCTCTCTCTAGCTACGCTCTCTCTAGCTACGGTCTCTCTAGCTACGCTCTCTCTAGCTACGCTCTCTCTAGCTACGCCCTCTAAACTACGCTCGCCATACCTATCTCTCAAACATTAGCGGCCCGACCCAATCTCCCTCCCCTAACTTCTCAATTTCTGCTCCGTTCACCGCAATTTGAAAAAATTTCCACAAAAAAAGGTCGTGGACATTTTATGTTTGTACCGAACCTTCAAAGCTCAAAAAACAAAATGGATCGATTTCCCGAACAACCTTCTTCTTGCCATCAATACAAGAGACTCGTTGTTAATCATTTTAATTTTACTGTTCAAATTGGTAAACAGTAGCTAGTGATAAACCCCCTAACACAGTTTACATTTTTTTCAATTACACTGTATTCCATTTCCATCTTCCTCTATCCAGAATTAGTTCTGGCAGAAGACCATCAAAAACTTCGAAGTGACTTACATTTCATCTCTAAATAAATTAATAAACAAACAAATAAATAAATAAATAATCATAAAAAAAACGATAAGAATGTTTTCTGTTGGTTTGACAAATATAAAATCAGGACTTCGTTCCATTCGCTCGATACGTCCTGTCCGTTTAACGCAATCTGGATCTCGTACTGGGGTGAGATTTATTCAGTCTGGTCCAGATGGAACTTCAGCTCATGGTTCCATGTCTTGGGTTGACTTCTTCAAGCTTCGTAAGCAAAGCTCAAGGATTAACATGCTTGCTTCAGGATTCACAGGACTCACAGGAGCTTTTATAACCATTGCAGCATTGGGAAATGTTGAGGTTGATGTCGAAAAACCGATCATGGGAATGGACCCTACTATGGTGTTAGCTGGAGTCATTCTTTTAGGTGGAGCATTTGGATACATTCTCGGTCCATTCATAGGTAGTCCATTGTTTAATGTTCGTAACAGAGCTCTTATCAAGGAGTTCAAACTTAAGGACAAGATCTTCTTTCATCATGTTAAGACCCAAAGAGTCAATCCTTCTTCCCAATCTTTCTCCAATCCCGTTCCAGATTATTATGGAGAAAAGATCTATTCGTTGACCGATTATAAGCAATGGCTTAGAGACTGTAATGCGTTCAGACGTAAGGCCAAGGAGTTTATTTAAACGGGAGGGGATATCAAAAAAATCTTTTTTGGCCAGAATTAAAGGTTGAACATATTCTCTCCAAGGGGGGACCCTTTAGTTTTATGGTCCTGTTAACTTTTCTGTACTCTTTCAGTCAATGTATATAATAAATTTTAGTGGTACAGATAGCAACTTGGTGTCATGTGTAGAGAGTTTGGAGGTTTTGGAGGTTTTGGAGAGGTTGTAGTGGTTCAGTGGTTGTCGTTCATAGTAGTTGTCGTTCGTTGCGGTTAGAGATGTGTTCCTGAATTGATTTCTCTGCATTCTATAGGGAAACCTTCCCCCAAACTGAGCAAACTTCCCACGCCAGTCCTCGCTAATCCACAATCCAGCTCTCGCGAAAACCTGAATAGTTTACTATGCACAACTGGTCGAGGCAACTTGGAACCACTGAAAAATTAACTGCTCCAGATGACATACTTTTCAGCTGATCCAACCATCTTAAGGCAAGGTCCCAACAACAAACACCCAAATTAAAAGAATTGGCATGCCAACCAAGGTTGCATTTCTTGGTCCCAAGGGGACATACACTCACCAAGTAAGTTTTTGGAGGATTTTAAGAAGAGGATGAACTAGTCTTTAATGGATTAGCTCACAAGCCTTTGACTAAAGGCTACTTGTGGATGGCTGGCCGTGGAAGGCTCTCGGTGGATGTCTACGTTTGGAATTGTTTCAGGAGTAGGTTTTGAATATAAATTTTCACTTCTTCGGTGCTGAAAAAATCCCTTTCGAAGGACCGTGAAGCTGGTGTACGCTTTCTCTTCACCTAATCTTTGGCTCCAGTTAACATTCTATTACTAACGATTCAAGGCAACCATTCAACAATTTGGTAATGATTCTAACTCAGTAGATATGTATCCCAAGACAAGCATTGGCGAATGTTTTCAAACCCTTCATGACCACAATGTAGATTATGCCGTGGTACCGTTTGAAAATTCTACAAATGGTCAAGTCGTCTACACGTACGATTTACTTCGTGATTGGTTCAGTAACGGGTGTGAATTCAAAGTTTTTGGAGAACAATTTGTAGCTATTCATCATTATATGCTTTCTAGGGCATCACTGGAACAACAAATAACCAAAATATATTCACATCCTCAAGTTTGGGGTCAAATAGGAGAATTTACCCGCAAGCATTTCGAGGGACCAAAGGTTGAAAAAATCGATGTTTCGTCAACGTCTAAAGCTGCCGAATTGGTGTATCAGGATGCTACCAATACTACTGCTTGTATATCATCTAAGATGAGTTCAGAAATTTACAATTTGCCAATAATGTATGAGAACGTGGAGGATATCAAGGGGAACACCACCAGGTTCTTAGTGTTGGGGTATCTGGAATCGACAGAGAGATTGGAGGAGGAAACAGGAACTGAACTAAAACAAAAGTCTGGCCCTGGGTCTACAAATTACATCACTTCCATCATTTTCACCCTAAACGATGACGATTCAGGAGCACTTTGTTCCGCTCTCGATATATTCCGTAAACATAAAATCAATCTTATCACCATTAGTTCCAGACCTTCTCATTTGAAACAATGGCAATGTGTATTCTTTGCTGAGATGATCGGTTCTCCTACTGAGGATTCTAACATGGAACAGGGACTTGCGGAGTTTGGAAGGTATTGTCAATTGACAGTGTTGGGTTCTTTCCGCCGAAATTGGAGATATGGACAACCTGACCAATAGCTGTACATAGATAAAGACATGTTGCTCCTGAGCAGAACGATATTGCGTAGACGAACGGGAGGATATTTACTCGTAGCTAGTTAGCTAGTGGCGGTATTGATTCTCCATGATAACTTATCTCTTTTTGAATGCTAGAAGAGGACCGTTCTGTGGTTCGTTGCAGCGGTCAATAGTATCATCAGCAACTTTTCTCAAATATGTACCAATATATTGATCCTTCAGAAACTAACACCCTTTGGCAATCCAAACCAAATGTCGATCCAAATAATTTCATTCAGTTTCCAAACTTCTGGTAGGTCCATTCTCGATTGTCTAATGGGCAAACATTTCTGGATTTGAGCCATCTAGATATACAATGCAAGTGGAATGCATGATTGCAAACCCCCCAGGCTGCTATACATTCTTCGTTGGTTTTGTTTAATGTGTTTGGTTGACATTCTATGCATGGTTCCATCAAATGGTTTCTGCAAATAGCACAAGTTTCGACCACGATGTCTGTTGTTAGTATGGAATGGGTAAGAGAAAAAGAGATCAGAGGAGATGCAAGACTGAGGAGTGTGGGAGAGAGGCAAATGGGATAAACGGTAGGGTAGTAGGAGAGTAGTAGGAGGGTAGTAGGAGAGTGGCAGTACAGTAGCAGTAGACCAGCAGTAGACCAGCAGTAGACCAGCAGTAGACCAGCAGTAGACCAGCAGTAGACCAGCAGTAGACCAGCAGTAGACCAGCAGTAGACCAGCAGTAGACTAGCAGAAGACCAGCAGTGGACTAATAGCAGACCAGCTGTACACCAGCTGTACACCAGCAATAGACCTACACCATACTAACCCCTCACTTCCTCCATAAACAACTTCCACAATGAAGTCCAGCCCTATCCCTCCAATCCTTCCACAATTCACCGTCATCATTGCCTTCCAAAAATTATACGTACCCCAAGACCAGAACGCAACCGCCGTCCATTTCTTCACTTCAAACTTCTGCTTGGTAGCAGGTACTACTTCCCCCGTACCTTCGGGAGCAGGATCATGTGTATGTGTGTGACTGTGACTATGTGCATTTTGATTTAATTCAGGTGCTAATGTTTGTTAGTATCAGTTATCAGAAGAGTTTGATCACTAAGCAGACAACTCAATACGTACTACTGTCGATATCCATCTGATCTTCCGACATGTTGCTAGTAAATTTATATATCCAGAGCTGTAATATGAACCCGAAGAAGTCCTAATTGAATGCAAGTAATAGAATACAACTGTATTCAAGTGCTAATAACTACAACAACAGCAACTTCAGTTCTGATCCCATAACCACTTCTGTTTGAAACTGTCGCAGGCAGACGGTACAAATGAAAGAAATCCTGGAGTGCATGCAGTCCAAAATCAACCGATTCCCTGCATACATAACAACTGGAGAAACTCAAATGCGAGTTTGCTTGAGATATGAAGGTTGGATAGTTTGGTTGTTAGTTCGTTGCTGTTCGTTGTTCGTTGTTAGTTGTTTGTTGTTTGTTGTTTGTAATTCGTTATTTGCTTGTTTAATAGCTTTCACTGTGCCACTCTGTTAGTATCTATCCCAAGTTCGATTCCTCAAAGTCTCAGAACGTATCTTCAAACTCAATCTTTTATAAGTTCTTTCCCTTTTGTTCGAAAGTCATGACAGACCAATCCGATTTGATCTCTTCTTTGTACCCTCCTCCTCCACCATATTATCGTTTCTTTACTGAAGAGAATGTTGCCAAAATTAAAGATTGGCATACTACTCCAGACCATGAGTCTCCACAAGATGAACTTAAATTCCTTGTGCCGCCTCAACCTCCTCTGACTTCTCATTATAGAGGGTATGGTAATCTTTGGTCGTTTGAAGACAAGTTACCGAGTCTAAAGGAAATGGGATTAACTCAGTTATACAAAGAAGATGATGAAACTATCACTTCCAAAGGTAAAATACATGAACTTCATAAACTTTTGGACTCTCTTCTTTTGAATTTTCTTGAATTGATAGGAGTAGTTTCAATAGAACCTGAACAATTCCATCTTAAGATTGAAGACCTTAAAGTGATACTCATAAACATAAATCATATTTTGAATTCTTATCGTCCTCACCAATCTCGGGAAAGTTTGATTATGTTGTTACGACGTCAGATCGAGTCAAAAAAGAAAGAAACCGCTGAAGTAGATCGAGTGGTGACTGAAGTTCAAGCAAAGATGACTTCATTACTTGAAGGTTTGGACATAGAAGGAGCACAAGGATCGTCCACATCTTCAGATAACAGTTTAAGTACGATCGGTGATTCTGGAACTATAGGTATAAACGCACAGAAGCGTGCTTTATTGGATTCTCTCACCGCTGAGGTAATATCGAAGGCATCGGGCAATGAATGAATGAATGAATATATATTGCAACAGCATACACGTCCATTCTCGATGTCACATCTACAACCTTCACTTCAATCTTCTGTACTACATTTTCTTAAGCTACTAAGCTCAATCTGCATCCTAATGTGTCTGTATACAATTGTATCTTTCATATAAAAAGAAACTATTTAAAAAAAAAATATGTGGTGGATGGTGCTCGTTTGTTAGAAGAGATCCAAGAGATCATTATTGATATTCTGAGTTTGCTTAGGCTTCGAGGTATTCATATTTAAATCAGCAAATCCTTGATCAAGTGGTTTCTGAGTACTGGAAGTATTGAAAAGATCAAGAATCTCGTTATTGGTTTGGTGATGTACTTGAGAGCCAGCAACAGAAGGTTGGTAATTACCATGAGAATTGTTCAGTCCTGGTACTGAACCATTGTTGTTCGAACCATTTGGAGGTGGGATTGTTGAAAATAAATCACTCAAGTCATCCAAGAGACTTGATCCTCCTGCTCCAACACCATTAACATCTCCATCTTCTGCATCTTCATCATCATCTCCATCAAAGTCAAGTAAGTTTTCATTTTTGGCATTATTAATAATTTCCCGTTTTGCAAAGTTGGTCAAATCTTCAATATTTTCTTGCTTAGATCCAGTAGAAGAAGATCTTTTCGATTTTTTCAAAGGTTGAAGTTTTAAATATGCATCTTTATCAATGAAGGTACTAGCTGGTTTTTGATAAACTGATGATACATTTGATAATTCATGAAGTAAAGCTTCTAATACAACAGGGTTGAATTTTGAAATCACAGTATTAATTGGAGGTAATTTTGCTAAAACGATTTGATTCTGAGCTTTAGAATCATCTTGAGAAAGCAATCTCCAATAAATATATGCTTTATCACGAACATCTGCATTTTCACATGAAGTGGTTGCAAGATCAAGAGTCTTTTGAAGAAGATTTGGTGCTGTACCATTGACTCCAAGTTTAACCACCGTATTTAAAATATTCAATTGAATAACTGATTCATAATTTAAAAATTCATCAATTAACGTCGACAACTTTTCCACCGTTTCATTCGTACCGAAATATTTTGGGAATTCTCCTAATACCCAAATGTAACCAGAAAGTGCATCATTTGAATCAATATTAGAACTATTATTTGAAATAACTGGCACAATTAAAGTAATTAAATCATTCTTTCCAGGGTATCTTCTCAAGATGTTAGTTAAAACCACAAATGATTCATTTATAATTAAATCACCACCTCTTTGGTCAATTAAAGTACAAAGCAAATTAACTGATTTCACCACAAAGTCATCAAGCTTTATTGCTACTGATCCAATAGATTTAATGGCTTTAGAAATTAATGAAGGTTCAAATTCCATAGCATATTCTTTCAATTCACCAAGTAATAAGGAAGCATTATTGGGATTTGCCAATCTAATCATAATTTCCAACTTTTCCAATTTAAGATATAACGGATCCAGGTATTTAATGAAAAATACTCGAAGTTCTTTGGATAAAATTTGGGGATATTTCTCTAATATGATTCTGATATTTTTAAGTCCAACATATTGAGCTTCAGGGATCAGACTACTAATCAAGGATACTAAAGGAGATGATAGTTTTTTGAGGATAATATTAGATTGGTCTTTATTTTCAAGATGATCCAAATGATGAATGATAGTTTTAATAGATGAAAGTACAACCGATGGATTTGCATGTTGAAGTTGAGGAATAATTCTTTCAATTATATGAATGATTTCATTTTGGTCTTTAGTTTCATAATCAGAAATTGTAGAAAGAATAGTAATTCTACCCCATTCAGTAGATTCATTCAAACAAACCAAAAGATTTTTAATAATTTCTGTATTTGGACTGAAGATATCTGAATCATTGTTTGACATATCTTTAATTTCGTATAATGCACTCAATGCATTTGTAATAACCATAGGGTTTGAATCTTCAATTAATTTCTTTAAAGAATCCAAAAATCCAAATTCTAGACACATTTCTGGATTCAAATCATATAATTTTGCAACACAAATAGCAGCAGTTTTTCTAACATAAGGATTATCGTCAGCTAAAGTTCTTGAAAGTGGAACTTCCATATAATCAACCATTTTAGATACTCTTATACATCCCATAGTTCTTATTGCCAATGCTCTAATAAGAGGATTTGGATCTTCTGTATCCTGAACAAAAGTGTTTACTGCTAAAATACAAAGCTCCGGATGAGTTTTAGCATAATTCATAAGATATAAGTACACCAATTTCTTCTGTTCGATGTCATAAGTAGCGATATTTTTAAGGACGTCGGGAAATAACGCCGACACATCCTTACCGACAGTCATAGCTTGAATAACCCTTTGAATAGCATCCTTACGTTCGTATTTATATTGGGAAACAAGCCCATTTTTGAGCTCAAAAGTTTCTCCCTTTCGAGGTCCTTGAAGGAACGATCTTATTCTTTTCTCAAGAGACATTGTTGAGTTTTTGCAATTGAGAATTGGAGCTTTAGAAGAGATAAATGTATACTTTGGTACTGTAGAACTAAGTATTAGAATCCAAAAAACTCGGAATTTTCTCACAAAAGTATTGATAAGAGTCTACAACACTTTAGTCCGTGTGTTGTAGTAGCAACAAACTCTATATTTGCAGTTGCACTTGGAGTTTAATGAGTGGTCCAGTCAACTTTCAAATGGATCGTTGACGTTCCGTTCAATGTCTTGGGTATCGTGAAAATTGACAAATCAACTTCAAAATTGCAATTATCAATCGCTGTATCTCTCTAGTAATAAATAATTGATAGTTAGAGCAGGTTTTATACGATGGTAAGTGTGTAGTAACTCGCTCTGATTTATGTTTGTTGTGGTGTTTGGTGTGAGGTTTTCCATTTGCGATCAACTTTTTCTAAACCATTTTGAGAACCACATGCAGGACTGGAGTGTGGTTTTGGTGGTGAAGTTGGAGAGATAGAGTTATGATTGCAACTCCATGACTTTGTTAGGGGAAGGACTCGTATTGATTGTAGTTGTGATAGAAGGGAACCACCTTTTTCTATCGTAGTAGACTTTATTTGTTTTGGAACCACTGTGGCAATTGTTAGACAAGTGAACAATTCTAGAAGTGCTACCAAACGCACCGTTCTTACGTATGTCATAGAGAGAGTCCGAGGAAGAGGTTCTAGTCACTATCAATTCCTTTACCTATATACGTTGTTTAGATCCATTGGGTAGGATTTTTTTTGTAGTTCTGCGGTAATCTGATTCAATATTTGTGGCAAATGAGCACTTATGGGAAAAGATCTAGAAAGAAGCCAATGGGTGGCTCCAAGTACCCAGCATCTCATACATTGGAGTCTTCGTTCTTCTCTGACGATGATGACGAAGAATCTTCCCCACTAGGTGATTTAGATCGTCCGAAGAAGAAATTGAGTAAAAATGAGCGCTTACTGCCAATTAAGCTACAACAGCTGCTACAAACTGATTGGTTGACCACATCATCGAAACGACTAACGAGGACTGTTGAATTGATGAACGTGACTATGAGTCCCAGACGTTCTGAACCGAGAACTTCTGAACGGAGAACTTCTGAATCGAGATCTCCAAGTCCAAGTCCAAGTCCAAGTCCAACTCCAACTCGAAGAAAGAAAATTGTAAATGAATTGACTTTGGATAAGAAAGTGGCTGTAAATCAAACGACTGAGAATAAGAAAGTTGTCATTGAAACGACAGTTGATAAGAAAGTGGTTGCAGTCCTGAAAGAAGCTGTGGATAACAGAAAGCGAACCGCTCCCAGGATGCAAGCGTCTCCGTTGCAATCGTCTCAATTGACTCCTTCAAGTACGCCAAAAGAACTTGATGCTTGGAATGAATTGCTTGGTGAGTTAGGGAACGAGACAACTGTGAATCCAAATCAGAGGGCACCATTGGAAGCTCGATCGGGGGCTCGATTGGAAGCTCGATCGGAGGCTCGATTGGAAGCTCGATCGGAGGCTCCATTGGAAGCTCGATCGGGGGCTCGATTGGATGCTCGATTGGATATACTTTCCAAATTGAACAATGATTTGGACAGAGCAGTGTCTCTGGATATTGACTCTGAATTGGAAGTTACAGAAGATGACGATAATATCACCAGTTTGACCCCATCAATAGACTTCCAGAGGATTTATGTCAACTCTGTTGTGACATATGAAGGGATAGAGGAAGTTGTTACTACTCCACGATCCTTAACTCCAACTTTACCATCTTCCCTTAGTTGTCAGAAGAGAAAGTGTCGCACCTATGGTGACCAGCGAAGTTTCCTTGAAGATAACGAGGACGACTACATCAAGACTAGAGAGCAAGAACCCGATCCAGAGAGTAACAAGGACGTGAATTACCTAAAGATGCTAGGAAAAATCAATCGTCAGAACGACCATCTTGAGTATATCCTCTCAGGTCTTGCACTACACCTTCCAAAGGGCGATTCACTTTTAAGCTCCAACCAGACTCTAGTTGGCTCATTGATTGAGGTTGCACTGGAAATCTTTAACGACTCAGATGGTTCAATTGGACTGGAAGCCATAGGGATTAAGGGAAACTTGAAGTTGGTGGCAAGAAAATTGAAACGGATACTTTCCAAGTCAGAAACTGCCAGATCGTGTCAAGGTTACGCTTTGATTAGGGCTCTGGTATTGACTGTATTCCATGCGATGTACCTCACAAACAATGATGTTGAAGATCTGAACCATCTCCAATACTCTGAATTCCCTCCAGGATTCCCCAGGAGTCAATCACTTGATGAAGTGATCTCTGACTTCAGTACGGAGCAAATGATAATTCTGGACATGACAAGACTGAATGTTGCACAATTCCAAAGAAAGCTCAAAGAGTTGAACAGATTTGGGCGATTACAAGTTTTGGAAGATTGTATAACTTGCAGAAGGAGAGAAGGGACAGAAATCGATGCTCTTGGATCCATTTGCAAGTTCATGGATCGATCACACCTATGGCACGATAGTCATATACTTCGGGAACTAGCATGGTGTCTTGGGAATTGTAACATAGAAGAGATGATGGCCCAAGATGAAATCGTGCAAGTGCTACAGACTTTAGTAGTACAACACCCCTTGAATGTTGCCAGATACCTACAAATCTTGCAAATTTTGGTTATTTTGACTGGACAAATGGCTTCACCTTCTCAATTGGAACTGCTGCTGGAACGGCAAAAGCATTGGACGACGAAGATGAATGTGTTCAGGGATACCGTTTTGTCTCAACCTTACCCACAGATCGTGTCAGACCTGCTTGACGCTGGCCATGAAGACTTAGCCTTATTAGCACTTGGGTGTCTTCTTAATGTGGTTGAAAATGATGCCAAACTTTGGGATGGAAATGAGTTTCAAGAGATATCAAATAAGATTCAAAGCACACACATGAAAGGCTATTTGGCTATAATTGGCGGGATCCTCAAGACGGAAGGAAGCAACATAGATACGAGTCTTGGTGAGATAATAGAAAACTTGAAAACATTTCAACAAGAGATACAAAACATCGGCACTACTAAAGTTGGAGATAAGATAGAGACTCTACTATTGAAGTTAAATGGCTGACATAAGAACGAGGAGAGATGAAAAATCGGGAAGTCGAGTAGTAGGAATTCAATTGGTGAAGTAGTCAATAGGATGTAGACCCTGGTGTGGTGTATTTTATTTGAGAGCGGGTTGAGTGTAGAGGGTGTCTGATGTTTGATGAATGGAGTGCCATAGATGATCCGTAGGAGGCTACCACCTTCAGCAAATATATGCCCACCATCTTTAGTAAATAGATGACGTCCAGCTTCAGGAAATAGATGACTTCCACCTCTAAGAAACGCATTATATCTTTAGTGAATCAATATAGCGATTGTACCCCTAAGAACGCTCCTCTTCTCTTACTTCAGTTGGTGTATCTCTTCGACTTCTCATCGCACCTCCAGGTTCGACTATCGATGCGAGTTTTGGTTGTGCGATTTGAGACCTCAACTACGCTCAGGCACTCAGGCACTCAGGCACCTGAATACTTCACTTACTCACTCAAACCTTCTCTCATTAGCACCTTAGAGTCATGATCAAGTCCCAGATATGGAGATTGACCTCAATGAACTATCGCAGAGATACCGTCAATTAGAGAAGCATTGGGATGGTAACCGGTACGATTTTGGAACTGATGGGGCAGTTTACTCACTTGGTGAAGTTCTTCTAAGGGAAGAATTTAGTTTGGATATCGAATTGGACCGGACCAAGTTATGTCCTCGAATACCCAATCGCTTAGCATATGTAGAATGGATACAAAAGGTTTTAATTCCAGAAATTATCCAAATTCAATCGATTGACAACTATTGGGCCTTAGACATTGGCACGGGATCCTCAGTGATCTATCCATTTCTCGCGGTGAAAAGGTACCCAAGGTGTCTGTTTGTAGCGACCGAACTCAATGAAAAGTCGTTAAATCATGGCCAAAATCAGGTCGATCGTAATGGTTTACAAGATAAGATCAAACTAATCAAGATAGATAATGAAGACGATGTTCTTCTGGAGGCTACCATTAGCAAAATCTTCGAGAGTTCCTTAATTGGTGAGCCCGACCTGAACAAGGTGCTATTCACAATGTGCAACCCTCCATTCTACTCCTCTTTAAGAGATATACAAGACCATTACAATAACAAACCGACAAGATCAAATGCGTTGGTTGGTGACGATACAGAGTTGATACATTCCAACGACGGCGAGTATGGGTTTGTTAAGACATACATCCAGCAAACTATGCAATTGAGCAATCGAGAACAATTTGACAGTTGCTGGTTTACCAGTCAATTGGGTTTACTCTCTACGGTTAACCGATTGACAATAGATTTAAAGAAATTGAAAAAGGAGAAAAGAATCCACAACTACAACATTGGACGATTGCCGATGCCAGGGTTGACGAGACGGTGGGTAATTGCGTGGTCTGTAAGTCATTGGTACCGATATCCAATAGTCAAAGTTTGTATAAGTTTGGACTTAAAACTGGTACACGAGCAATTGGAGAAGCTTGAGATGTGCAAAGTATGGAAGAGCAATCAAAATGAGGTCGAATCGATATATATTCAGACGAGATTCCCGGTATGGACTCGTAAGATAATTCGGTTATTGAGATTCAGAGAGAACGAACAGGCCATTAAACGAAGCATCAAAGGAAGCGGAATCAGCCGCTTGGAGCAAGCGGAAATGACATTCAAAATCACTGAATATGATATTCAATGGATAGGCGGAGAGGATTCAACAAGCTGGGAATCGTTTGTGAAATGGATCAGACAGGGAAAAGTTCACAGTGGGTGCTCATGAGCAGAGTGCTCGGTGCTGATGAATTCGTGATTGGCTAATACTGAATGGACTGCAATAAATGGAACTTGAATAAATGGAACTGCAATGAAATAGGATCACCAAATGTGTTGAACTGCAATGAAATACGATGAGCAACTGGTGAAGGCGAGCATTACATGACATGAAGTTGCATATTTGAATATCTTCTCGTGCGACTGCTTCTCCCTCCGAGCTCCTGTCAACCATGTATGTACTTCTATTGAACTCGAATGGACTCCCAATTATCATAAACAAATTCCTATTGGTCGTGGATGGACTCTCTGAACGGTTCCCGGCTCAAAATTGTAAGTTGTTCCATGCTGAAAAGGCATTTTTGTCTGTTTCCGCCGCATCGTCTCATGAAATTTCCAGAGGTGGAAATTCCGAAAGTTCCAGATATTTTGCTCCATTCTCTGATGAACTAACCACACGGCTAAAACGGAACCACTCCAATTAATAATGAATTACATATATATATAAATTGGTTCAGAATTAGCAGGAACCAAGTGAGTGCATTTCAAATTTATGGAATATCCAAAAAAAAAAAAAAATTTTTTGGTGCAAAAAATTTTGGTGCAATAATTTTGGAACTAATTCTCAGACACTTCTCCCATACTAAACCTTTATGAGATCCAGTTGTTAGTCAGGTACCAATGACCATATTTCATAAAATTTATCGTACTTACTACAATTTCACACCTTTGGCAGTACTTACAACCTATGAAGCAATAATTTTCAACGTTGTGGTGGGGTCAATATTCGGGTTGTGGGTATATTGGTCGCTTTATATCCTACCACAATCTATTCTTGAGGTAATACGTCGTGTTTCATATTACATCACCGGTGAGTCTTTCCTCTTACCAACCACATTATCGTTATTAGATACCCATTTAGATCTTTTCAAGATCGGTTTTGGGAAAATGAAGTGCAAGCTCTCAACAATGTTGAGTAATAGAACTTCTCAAGATATTCCAGATTCACAGTGTTCTCGAGTCAATTGGGATTTCAATATCAAGCGAGTTGGGAGTGTTCATCCGGTGTGAAAATTAGAGCAATTTGGTTATTTGTTTGTCTGTTTGTTGATTTGTTGGCCAGCCAGTTTATTCAACTGAATCTACAACCACAGAGCAATTGGCATTAAATCAAAGTACCTCGATCTTGTGATGCACTTCTTGACATGACGTTAGATGTTGACTGTTACTCATGGCAAGTCACTTAGCCTGTTCCGGCTCGTTACAATTATCTTTTTTGGCCTCACGTGGGAAACTGTCCCACTTCTGCATCCAGGAATTGTCTTGGAATTGACAAACGTTTATTGTTGTTTGGAACTGGGTTAAGGTCATGTCAAGGACCTTGCAACAGAGCTAATGGTCCAATTTGTACCATTTTCATATCAATATTGTATTTTGTTTATGATTTGTTTGTTACTGAACATCACAATCACCTCACAACCGCTACAGACGCAAATGAATGCATTCAATCTAAAGAAGATACCCCCCCTCCAATTAATTCTCCCCAAAAAGACTCCAATCCTTAACCTCATATGATTGTGTGGCATCTTTTAATAGTTTGTATCCAATTGCAATCTCAGAATTTGGATCACTAATTCTGTTTTCAATTTCATCCAAAGTTATATTGGCATCATCCTCAATTGGTATATTAACAGTTATAAGTACATCAGTGTTTACCTTTTTTAATTGTAATAAACCAACAACGGTAACCAGCGAATACTTGTCACTAGAAGGACTGTTCTGAATAAATATTGCTATGTAGGAATCCAATTTTAACGCAACATTTGGTAAAAGGTTGATTGTAGAAAGCTGATTGTCTCTAACGTCTCCTATTTCTTTCGCGTGGATTGCAATTGCTTCCCGTGGAGTTGAAGCCTCCACTGATTCGAGTAAATCAAAGATGATCGATTGATCAAGAGCTGAATTGTCGTGGGATTCACAAATGAACACCTCTTGAGTATCTGGCACTGGACGAAATTGGGAAACATCAATAAAAGATTTGGGAAGATCAGTGACGATAGCTCCACCATATAATTGGCGAGAAGATGACATGATGATATAGATTGTATGAACAGCAAATCAAGCGCCTTTCAAATTGATCAAGACTCTGGAAAATAAGTATCAATTAACAGAAAGGATGAATTCAAATGAAAGAAAGAGAACATGAAAGGATTGCCATCGAGTTTGCATTTCATTTTGTAGTCAAGGAGAAAGAGTACTGCATACTCTTCAATTCAAGATAGGTGATTGCAACACACACTGCCATGGATTTGGAGAGATCTTATGGAGACACATTGGGGGAGGAAGAGGGTAGAACATGATATGACAATGTTATACAGAAAGCTGGAAACTTGTTGTATAAACAATAGGATGAAGACAAGAAAACAAAAAAATTGGTATGGAAACATTAATTGTGAGATCGTTGTGAACTCGAGTTAGTTTGCACCCATTCTAGTATTTGTTGCACAACCTTTCCACAGAAAGTACCGAAGAAGGAGCAGACCCAGCTCTGGTGGATCTCCCTGTTCTAGTCTCTGTAGTCTATCTGGTCTCTGGTGATATGCAGATACACAGTGAATAGATTTATTGTATATATCTCTAATTCCTGTCTGTTATTCATTAATCTCCTTCATGCCCCAACTCATTTCTGAAGTTTAACTTGAAAAGACTTCAGTGAATCAGTTTCGAACTAAAAGCGGTAGCGTGAGCACTTTTCCTGGTCCATCGCTAAATTTACTGAGCCTTCCCCCCCAAAAAATTTACCACTATACGCTAGAAATCCTCTGAACCTCTACCAGGAACACACCACAATAAACATTAATTCTCATAACATTTCAACTATTTTACAGTTTCACTACTTCAACTACAATCTCAACCAGTTTTCTAAAGCAAGCCAGACTATTGAAAAGCATTGCAGGTCCCAAATCATTGTAACTTTATAGCTTTTCGTTCCCCTTTCTTGACTATATTTTCTCTGCCTGTACCGTTCTCACCCAGGCCACTCAGCTCAACGTCCTACCGACAGTACAAAAAAAAACGCGTTGTTTTCCATGGCACGACCAATTGTTTCAACTGAGATCATAAAGAAAGTACAAATGGCTGTCACATTCCTTATCTTTCTACAATAGATCGTGTTAATTCATCTAAATAGCCAGGTTGAAATATCTTGGAGAAACATTAAAAAGGGGTATATCATTGTTGACTCATCATTACAACCCGATCCAAAGATGGCTTTGATCTTTTCCCGTAGGAAACCTTTGGTGATCACGGTAGTAACCATTCTCCTAATTTTATTAATAACTAAATTGTCAACATCAAAAAATTCCGCTAAAAATTTTCAAGATGTATTGACTTCAATACCCAATGATAGCTTGTTACTGAACGCTCTCTCATCTTCTTATAAAGAAGAAGAATTCTTAAAAAAATTGGAAAAAATCCAAAACAAGTTGATGGATAAACAAGAAGATCGACTTGCGATTTTGGAACAACAAAATGAACTTTTATCAAAAGAATTGAAACATCTCAAAAATCTTCCTCTTAAAGATGCTTCAATAAGAGATAAATTGGTTCATTTGTATCCTTATGATCGTTCGGTTAAATTTCCTGCTTATATATGGCAAAGTTGGAAACATGGATTGAATGATGAAAGATTCGATGAAAAATTCAGACAAGGAGAAACCGAATGGGCTTGGAAAAATCCTGGATTTGTTCATGAATTATTTAATGATGATACTGCCAATGCAATGATTCATCATCTTTATGGACCAATTCCTGAAGTGGTTGAAGCTTTTGATAAGCTACCAGAAGTTATTCTTAAAATGGATTTTTTCAGATATTTGATTTTATTTGCAAAAGGAGGAGTCTATGCTGATATCGATACCATACCTTTACAACCTATCCCTAATTGGATTCCAGAAAACGTTTTACCTAATGAATTAGGAATCATATTAGCTGTAGATGTTGATACTTCCGCTCCAAATTGGAGAGATATTTATTGGAGAAGATTACAATTTGGACAATTTATATTACAAGCCAAACCTGGCCATCCAATACTAAGAGAAATCATTGCTCAAATTACAGAAGAAACTTTATCCAGATCGGAATCATCAAGTTTAAGTCTTGGAGATAACGCTTCTCAAAAAGGTTTAAACATTCAAAAATGGACTGGTAGTGGTAGATGGACCGATGTAATTTTGACTTATTTTAACGATTATATGCAAAGCTCAATTTATTCTAAGATAACCTGGAAAGATTTCCATAGTTTAAAAGTACCGAAATTGGTTAGTGATGTACTTATTTTACCAGTTGGATCATTTGCAAGTGAAATAGAGATTCCAAAAGATGGTAAGATAGAAGATCCATTAGCATTTGCAAAACATTTTGCAGGAAAGATATGGAAGACCACATAAATATAATAGAATTGGATTGGATATCTAATAATTTCGGTAAAGGTATGACTAAATTACAAAAGATGAAGGTTGTCGAAGTGGCAGAAATTGTCACATATTTCTTTGAAATCTTTCATTTCTTGTCTAGGTTAGTACCAGATGATGGCCGTTGTCATGTGATGTAATATATAATCTATAGAGTTGGAACGTACCACTAGATGGTTCACATCAATAAATAGAAGATTCACATTCGACCTTCCTACTGTGATGAAACTTCCATATTGTACATTAGAATAATTGATATTATGTTGTGAACGGAAATCGGTGTTGTAGACCATGTGATCGATTCTCAGCGGTCTGGTGCAGAAGCTGGTGAAGTTGAGAATTTGAGAAGTTGAGAGTTGAGAGTTGAGAGTTGAGAGTTGAGTTCTCTCACTCTAGTAAAGAGCGGCCAGACGAATACGTATGTTAATATATCTTAGGGATAGAATAGTCCCCATCCGTATCGTCATATCATCGCATCAGCACTCTTGGGAATGTAGAATTGATCGCTAAATTCGCTGGGAATTCGCAAGCTAAACTGAGTGGGCTAGCGACAAGCGACAAGCGACTAAGGTTGGCGCTAAGCGCTTGCGGTGCGGTGGGCTGGTTACCGCCTACGCGGGACAACTTGAGGGACGAATTACATGGACCAAGCACCCTGAACAACTTGCATTGTGGACTGTTTTGAATTCTACTTCCTTTCACCTGAATGCTCCTGATTCTCCCACATCATTAGATTATCAACCAACCAATCAACCAACCAATTAACCAACCATTATCCTTCTATCTAACTCTTCTTCTCCCAAACTCTTCTTCGCAATGACACCAGACCAGCCCTACCACTAACTCGTTCTGTCTGCAGTCCTCCTTCTTTTGTGTACTTTTGTTTCAAATCCAACTTACTAATTGTCCCTAACAACTCAATTGCTTCATAGATAGTTCTTTGTATTCTTCTTCTTCTCTTTCAGTGCAAATACAATAGTCATCCATTTATTGTTAAGATCGACCAGAATTGTGAATACTTAGAAGAAGTCTTATTGCTTGTTAAATCTTTGTTCTTCTTTTTCTTTTTTTTTTGTTCTTTTCCACTAGAGATTACTTTATATCTTCATCATGTCTGACAGAATGCAAGTTGATTCGCCACCTCCAACTTCTAGTCCAGCCAATGCAAATGGTGGAGAAGGATCAATAGATGAAGGGTTATATTCCAGACAATTATATGTTCTTGGTAAAGAAGCCATGTTGAAAATGCAGAATGCTAGAGTATTGATAGTTGGATTGAATGGGTTAGGGAATGAAATCGCCAAGAATATTGCTCTTGCTGGAGTTAAATCTTTGGGTTTATACGATCCTTCTCCTGTAAAAATTTCAGATTTATCAACTCAATTCTTCTTAGATGAATCAGATATTGATAGTGGTAAATCTAAAGCTGAAGTTTCGAAGAATAAATTAAAAGAATTGAATCAATATGTTCCTATAGATGTGGTTGATCAGTTAGAAGAATCAACCATTGCCCAATATAAATGTATTGTTGTTACCAACTTATCACTAGAACAACAAGTTAAATTGAATGAATTCACTCATAAAAATGACATTGGATTCATCTCGGTTGACAATAGAGGATTGTTTGGTCAATCGTTTGTTGATTTTGGTGATAAATTCACCGTTATTGATTCAACTGGTGAAGAACCTTTAACTGGTATTGTATCTGATATTGAATCTAATGGAACTGTTACAATGTTGGATGATAATAGACATGGTTTACAAGACGGTGAATATGTTAGGTTCTCAGAAGTTGAAGGTATGGATAAATTAAATGATCCAGATACTCAACCTTTTAAAGTTGAAGTTTTAGGACCTTATGCTTTTAAAATTAAGATCGATGAATCTTATGGTACTTATAAGAAGGGAGGTCTTTATCGCCAAGTTAAAGTTCCTAAAGTTGTTACTTTTGAACCTTTATTGAAACAATTAACCAACCCGGATTACGTTTACTCTGATTACGCCAAATTTGATAGACCTCCTCAATTACATTTAGCATTTCAAGGTTTGCATGCTTTCCAGACCAGACATCAAGGAGAACTCCCAAGATCTTACAATGAAGAAGATGCCAATGAGTTGGTGAGATTAGTTGATGAATTGGCCACTCAAAACCCATCCATTTTAGGCGAAGACACTAAAGTTGATTCTAAATTGGTTAAAGAATTATCTTATCAATCTCGTGGTGATATTCCAGGTATAGTGGCATTTTTTGGGGGTTTGATTGCTCAAGAAGTATTAAAATGTTGTTCTTCTAAATTTGGTCCAATTAAACAATGGTTATACTATGATTCATTGGAATCCTTACCATCAATTGAAGAATTTCCAAGAAATGAAGATACTTGTAAACCAATTGGAAGCAGATACGATACTCAAATTGCAGTTTTTGGTTTGAAATTTCAAGAAACCATTTCCAACTTAAAAGTATTCTTAGTTGGGTCCGGTGCAATTGGATGTGAAATGTTGAAAAACTGGGCAATGATGGGTTTAGGAACTGGACCTAATGGTAAAATTATTTTAACTGATATGGATTCCATTGAGAAGTCTAACTTAAATAGACAGTTTTTATTCAGACCGAAAGATGTTGGACATAACAAATCTGAAGCGGCAGCTAGAGCTGTTCAAGTTATGAATCCTGCTCTCAAAGGTAAAATAGACGCCAAATTGGAAAAAGTTGGGCCCGAAACTGAGAATATTTTCAATGATTCATTCTGGAATGAATTAGACTTTGTTACTAATGCTTTAGATAATATTGATGCAAGAACTTATGTCGATCGTCGTTGTGTATTTTTCAAGAAGCCTTTATTAGAGTCTGGAACCTTAGGTACAAAAGGTAATACTCAAGTTGTTATTCCTAGATTAACTGAATCTTATTCGAGTTCCCAAGATCCTCCAGAAAAGTCTATTCCATTATGTACTTTAAGATCTTTTCCCAACAAAATAGATCATACAATTGCTTGGGCAAAATCATTATTTCAAGGATATTTTGCAGACTCTCCAGAAAATGTCAATCTTTACTTAACTCAACCAAACTACGTTGAGCAAACTTTAAAGCAAAATCCTGATATCAAAGGAACTTTGGAAAATATTTTTGAATATTTGGATAAGCGTCGTCCTTATAATTTTGACGATTGTATTAAGTGGGCAAGACTTGAATTTGAAACTAAATTTAACCACGAAATTCATCAATTATTATTTAATTTTCCAAAGGATGCTACTACTTCAAATGGTGGAGCATTTTGGTCCGGCCCTAAAAGAGCTCCAACTCCATTAGTTTTTGATATTAATAATCCTGATCATTACCATTTCGTAGTTGGAGGTGCAAATTTATTAGCGGCAGTATATGGTTTAAAAGAGGAACCAAGTGATGACTTTGAACATTATAAAAAGGTAATTGAAGAGATTAAAGTTGAACCATTTTCTCCTCGTACTGGAATTAAAATACAAGTAAGTGATGATGAACCAATTGATGATGGAAACACTGGCAGTATACAAGACGATGAAATTAAAAAGATTGCTGGATCTTTACCGGAACCAGCTAGCTTAGCAGGTTTCAGATTAAACCCAATAGAATTTGAAAAAGATGACGATTCTAATCATCATATTGAATTCATTGCAGCAGCATCAAATTGTAGAGCATTGAATTATTCTATTGAAACAGCAGATGCTCATAAAACAAAGTTTATTGCTGGAAAAATCATTCCTGCTATTGCAACGACGACTGCATTGGTTACAGGATTGGTCTGTTTAGAATTGTATAAAGTAGTTGATGGAGAAAAGAAAATTGAAGACTTTAAGAATGGATTCATTAACTTGGCGTTACCATTTTTTGGATTCTCAGAGCCAATTCAATCTCAAAAGGCAAAGTATAATGATAAGACATACGATCAAATTTGGGATAGATTTGAAATACAGGGAGATATTACCTTGAGAGAATTAGTTGATTATTTTGAAAAAGGAGAAGGTTTAGAGATTACAATGTTATCACATGGTGTATCGTTGTTATACGCTTCTTTCTTCCCACCTAAGAAGCTTAAGGATAGGTACCCATTGAAGTTGACTCAATTAATTAAAGAGGTTAGTAAAAAAGAAGTTCCTTCACATTCCAAAACATTGATTTTTGAAGTTTGTTGTGATGATAAAGAAGGTGAAGATGTTGAAGTGCCATACATATGTGTTACACTTTAGGAGAAAGTTTATAACTTTCCCTTCGATGGGTCAAAAATGTTAGGTTTTGCACTTTGGACATGATAATTCTTGATCGATGTTTATTTATCGAATACACGTTTTTAAAGTTGAAAGGTGTTTGATTTTTCAATGATGGACTACCCTGTAGAGCTCTCCTGATTTGTCCTCGTACAAAGTTTCATAACTTCCATCTTGCACTATTTCTCCATCTTTGAGCACTAATATTCTTGGACATGATTTCATCATTTCCTTGTCATGGGTAATGATCAACGAAGTTAGACTGCCGTTACCTGTTAACAGATTCTTTACAAAGTCATTTATTATTTTCGAATTTTCAATATCCAAAGCTGAAGTGCATTCATCCATAATCAAAATCTTTGGTTTTCTAATTAATGTTCTGGCGATGGACAATCTTTGAAGTTGACCACCAGACATCAACGAACTGAAACCTTCGCCAATGAACGTTCCTAAACCCTCTTCTAAAGACACGATAAAGGAATAGATGTTGGTGATTTTCAATGCCTCTTCTATTTCCCTATCAGTTATTAAGTTAGAGTTCACCAATCCGTAGACCAAATTCTCTCGAATTGTACCTTCAAAGAATGATGGTGTTTGAGGAACATACCCATTCAAGTATCTTAACCATTCAATATCAATATTGTTTATGTCTTTGCCTTGAATAAAGATCGAATCGTTCTTGACTGGATATAATCTTTCTAATAATGAAGCTATCGTTGATTTACCAGATCCAGATTCTCCTACAATAGCAATGGTCTCTCCCATTTTCACTGAAAACGATACATTTTTCAATACCACATTCGATCTATTACCTGAATAACTGAAACTAGTATTCTTGAATTCAATAAGTTTCCTAGAACTGGAAGATCGTGTTTCTATCTTTGGTGTAGTTATGTCCCCATCGTGTGAAAATATATCAGAACCTTCGAATGTAAATGAAGAACTTTGACTCTTTTGCCTGTTGTGGGTCTGAATAAATGGCTTTTCATTTCCCTCTGTTTCGATACTTGGATCATCTAATTCAAGCAACTTGATTATATAATTACCCACTCTTTGGCCCCTTGATATATCTGGCAATTGACCCACTAACATTCCTGAGTTGGCCATTGTGAACGTTAACAAAGTAATAATCTGCAACACTTGATGTTGAGTGTATTCATATGTGCTTGCTAATAGCATTCCATAATACAAGATTGTTCCCATAGCAAGTGCAAGAAACAAATCATATAACGCTATTCCAAATCCAGTATGAATGGCTCTTAACTTACCAATCAGTTGTACTTGATTCAATTTATCACTGAATCTTTGGCGAAACAAATTCAATAAATTCAAATTATTAATTGATTTGATATTCTTGATCGTTTCGTGAATATGGTTCTCTGATTGAACAACCATGTCTTTATATTTGGTTTCTGACTTTTCCAACAACATAGAATATAACCCAGTTACTATTAAAATACAAGGAACAAAAGATATGCCAACCAATGAGAGTTTCCAACCGGTAACAATTGACCATATGATTCCAAGAAGTACCATAATGATTAAGTTGATTACCAATATTAACATATCCGAAATCAAGTTCCTTAGATCTCTTATATCATTCATTATCAAAGTGGTTAGCTCAGAGGGCTTGGTGGAATCCAAATTAAAGTATGTCATATCCTGTTCAATCAACTTCATAAACGTTTGACTTCTTAACCTGTTGACCCAATTTTCACTTACGTACGCCAACAAGAAATGGGACACATAGGAAGTAAGTCCAATCATTATCGATATACCGATCACAATACAAGACCACATGGTAAGTTCACCTATGACATTTTGCTTAATCGAAACATTGACCATATTGGTGAGTAACTGAGAGAAGCAGAAAGAAAATACTGGAGCACAGCATCCCCCTATTATTGAGGCAATGATTCCAATGGTAAGAAATATCTTGTTCGGTACTGCTTTACGGAAATAGTAAAGAATGTAGAACACTGATTTCAATTGTGGAGCTGAATCTACTGAATTGTTTTCTCCTGAACGCTTTTCAAGGTCTTGGATTATTACAGGGTTGTGCAAATAGTCGTATGGGTCTTCGTGGTACGACTTATGGGCAGCTCCACGGACTGTGTTCTTCTCGTTTCCTGTGGTTCTAAGTTCACTCTGATAATGGTAGATATCCAAATCTTTTACTTCATTATTGACCACGGCATTGGTGTACTCTCCATTCCTCGACATTCGCTTTTCTCTCTCTGTTAAAAATGGATTACTTAGCACTTCCTTTCCGTACTGAGACAAGAGATGTCCCTTGTCATTCAATTCTCCAAAGTAGCCTTCTTCTTTTATCTTACCTTGTTCCATGATGAACACATAATCATCTGAGATTATCGGACTTAGATCGTGAGTTATCAAGATGGTCCTTTTCCCTTTCCTCCATTGTCTTATATTATTTAACAAGATTTCTCGATTGTTAATATCCAAGGCACTTAAGGCTTCATCGAGGATAAGTATCGGGGTATCACGGAATTTAGCCCTTGCTATGGCAATTCTTTGCTTCTGACCCCCGCTGAGTTTAGATTCGGATATAATTTCGTCGGAAGAAGAAGAAGAAGAAGAACCAACAAAATCATCAAGCAAACAAAACTTAAGAATATTATCGATCGATCCAGAATCCGGTAATTTCGATGACCCCCCATTACTTCCACATCCAATGGTGATGTTATTATATAGCGTATCATTGAAAATAGCAGGACTTTGTTGAAGGTAAGTGATGTTGTCTGAGAGCCATTTAGGACTCAATGTTTCTACATTGAACCCATCTATTTCAATTGTTCCAGTGGTTGGCTTATAAAGATTTAGTATCAATTGAACCAATGTAGACTTCCCAGACCCTGAGGAACCAACAATGAAAATAAAATCACTTTGGTTAAACGAAACGTTGACGTCTTCGATAATGTTGTTCTTTCTAGATTGGTATCTAAAGTCAACCCCTTTGAGTTTTATGTCCCCCATACATTGATTTGTAGGATATATGCCTATGTTAATCATTCTTTTGCTTGAAAAACAAGAATCTAAGTTGTTCTTATCATGATCTTCTTCTTCTTCTTCTTCACACTCCAAGAACTTGGAAATTCTGCCAATGCTGGAATACGATTTATTCAACACTGCAAAAAGCGTCGTGAGCATAGACAATCTTGCTCCCAACATAAGACAAGAACTGAAACAAGTAAACACTTGGTTGATCTCAAGTTTTCCCTTACTGATCATATAATTTCCAAACCAAAACCCTTGAACAAACATAAGATGAGCCAATGTTTTCAACAATCCTTCATTCAAAGAGATGGCATTGGACAAACTGTAGAATGCCCTTGCGGATTTCTTTATCAATTTGTTGAATTTGATGATTTCGAAGTATTTCCCATTGAATACTTTCACTTGTTGGTTGTTGAAAAAATTCCAATCCAAGATTTTGGAACTTCTTGAAGATATTTCATTCTCCAAATTGGATGCCCTCTCTATAACACTACCAAAATACCATCCAATGATCATCATAATTGGTATAGTAGCTAATACAACTAAGGTCAAGCTCCAAGATTGTATCATACACAGGATGAAAAGTAAAATAATCGCTGATATAGTTTCAATAAGAAGTCCAAGATTTTCAGCAGCTCCTGCTCTTAGTTCCTCGATACATCTATTGAGTTGAGTATTGGAACCAATCAAATTCTTTTGATTATCAAACCATTCGATGTTTGAATTGATGATTTTGTTGAAAATCATATTACGAACTCTTATTGATTGTCTTTCGCCGAAAACCATCCAATTATAAATGGCGATCCATTTGAAAATGGTCTGAGCTGCACCAACTGTCATTATCATTGCAATGAGAAACCGAATGTCGTTCATGAATTGCTTATAATCATCATATTGATATAAATAGAAGCTACTAAGTTTGGAAAATATTTGTCCATATATATACATTTGTAGAGGAATAGAAACACTTGATATGGACATGAATATTGCCCCTAAACATATGTTGAACC
Organism: Chernovozyma sophiae-reginae; assembly: GCA_030564725.1. Taxonomy (NCBI): domain Eukaryota; kingdom Fungi; phylum Ascomycota; class Pichiomycetes; order Serinales; family Debaryomycetaceae; genus Chernovozyma; species Chernovozyma sophiae-reginae. The sequence continues at coordinate 44,541 of JAKTYG010000081.1, forward strand.
TATCTTCAGACCATATACTGAACTTGAATATTGACATCACAGTGTAAGAAGTTGTGAAATCTGCATCTTGCGCAAAGAAATCTTCGTTGTTGGATTCATCCGTTACAACTATCTCATTTGAAAGAGACTTGGTAGGGGACTCTAACAGATCGGAGTCCAGAAGGACTTCCTTAAATTGGGTAACTGGAGACGATTTGGAAGACATTGATTTGAAGCTGATGGCTGAGACATCTTTCAATCCCTTTTTACCATTTCTTTCATTCTCTTCTTATACCTTCTTGTTTTGAGGTTGTTTCAAGTTGAATGTGTCATTTTGTTGCAACATTGAGGTTTTATTGCCTAAAGGAGAATTGACAATAATTGCAGCATTTTTGAGATACGACACTCGACGGGTGATAGTTTCGCTGAGGTAAGCCCTCACTTCGTAGAAAGTTTGAGGAGGATTGATTATATGCAGAACGACGTAGAATACGATTTTGACGAGATTTCATGCAGGATCGCTGACATTTTCACATGCAATATATGTTTTGCGCTCCACGAAAGTAGATATGGTTCTATGTTGGGG
>JAKTYG010000082.1:0-45104 GCA_030564725.1 Chernovozyma sophiae-reginae
AAGACAGAGACTTTAGTCTTGGTTTCTATTTGATGGGTGGGATTCCGTTTGCATTTTTTTTAGTTTTTGTCCTAATCTGTAGAATTTGGTACTTCTGGATGATACTCCACTGATACACATGAAACAAGGGTCTAGTGCAGCAAAGGGGGTACCACATTTTTTTGTAAAAACTTTAAGCTCTGGGGCTCAATTGAAATTTCATTGTCGTCAATATATTCTGGTTGGAATTTGAATCAAGGATAAAAAGCTTTCGATATTATGGAAACATGAACATCGAAGTTACAATTAGACCTTTGGTGCAGAATCCAATGACTTGACCATTTCTGTAAACGCCATGTCTTCTTCCAAATCTGAAAAATCGTAGATGATGTCTGCATCTCTTAAATCTTTAGTTTTATCAAGTTTCAGAATTGCTTTGACAGGACGTTCGACCTTAACGGGTTTTGTATAATTGTTATTTTCATTATTTTCATTCTCAAAATTTATTCTCATGGACCTTGAACCTCCTACAACACAATATCCAGATAAGGGAAGTTCAAAAGGGTTGGTGGCTAGATTTTTAAAGTAACTAGAAGATCTAGGAGGTATTCTTGGTGTGTTGTTAATTATATTCGTAGTAATAGTATTCAATAGAGGGCAGTTGACGGATTTGTTTCCTTCAGTTTCTCGGAATTCTTTCTCTACCAGCGATAAATTATTGTCCAAGTCCTCCAGAGACTCAAAGGTTTCCTTTTTGACATTGATATTTCCTATGGATGAAGGTGAAGATGAAGAAGAGGATAGAACTGGATCTGGCACGATACTGGTATCCACTGAGTACAGTGACATGGGTGTACTGCCCGACTCCTTCTTTACAACCGTAACTGTAGCGCCCCTTGCTGGATTCAGCAACTCTTTTTTGACTGGTGCATAGCTGAGAGTCTTGGACTCCTGTTTGATCACTTTAGAATGTTTAAGAAGGGTTGTTTCAACTGATTTCAAACCAGTTGATGTCAGATTTCGAGGAGATTTTCTCACCAATCCAATAGGTCGCCTTCTTGATGAATTTATAGTCAATTCATTTATCAGCTTAGATCCCTGAGGGTCTGATAAGTCCAAAGCGATGTCATTCTCGTATTTAATTGAAGTATGTTTAGGTTCTCGTCCACTTTTCGTCTTAAACATTACAGAAACATCTCTTTCGTAACCATCCAACACTTCGTCTATTTCTACCAATACGTTCTGATTAGGTACCCTAAATTCATTAGTAGGGAACAACACCTCTGCCTCTATCTTTTTAGAATCCCTTGAAGGAGGAAAAAATCCTGTACCAATAAGATTACCATCCTGATTATGAATATCGATTCTATTATTAAAATGGTAGAACTTGAGTCGACCGTCTTGCCAATTCTTGGTCTTTTGAGTTATTCTTGTACTGTAAAGGACGCTGTACTCCTGAACAAAAGATCGTAATTGATTACACATCTGATAATGAGAATGAATGACGATAACAAGCAACTCAAGGAATATTTCCATACAATATTTGACGATCGAGTGGCAACTGAAGAATGATTTTTCCTTTCATGTGAGCAAGTTTGATTTTCTAAATTGTTTTTTTGAATTTGATTTTGGAGTTGCAGCCACCAATTTGCGGGATCAGTTACTGAGATCATTTCCTTCTTTAGGTTAAGTTTAGTGCGCTCCATGGGGGAGAAAGGGTGGGGCTGGCACTTTTCATGGAACAGATACCAATGGAGAATGAAGACTACGAGACCGGAGGACTAGGAGGTACCAATTGACAGTTACTACCAGAGGACACTACTGGACAGTTGCAACTAACAGAAAGTGCTGGACAGTGAAGAGTGGCGGATACTACTAAACAATCACATCTAACAGCACTAGACAGTTGCAACTACCAGGCACCACTTGACCGTTACAGCGATCACACACTACTAGACAATTGCAACTAACAGAAACCGCTGGACACTGACGAGTAACGGATACTACTAGACAATTACATCTAACAGCACTACTAGACAGTGGCTACTACCAGACACCACTTGACCGTTGCAACTACCAGACACCACTAGACAATTGCAACTAACAAACACCTGGAAAGTTGCAACTAATAGAAACTACTGGACAATGAAGAGTGGCGGATACTACTAAACAATCACATCTAACAGACACCCGGACAGTTGCAACTAACAGAAACTACTAGACAGGTACATCTACCAAACTCTCTTACCAGTTTCACAAACCGCCACTCGTAGCAGTTTCGCATAACAGTTCCCTCCACTCAAATTCACTGGCTAATCACTTTCATTACAACGCCCTTTAATGCAGTGTATATACATGACAGATTCTAAATACATTCTATATAACAAATATTTATAGACCAAGAAACTAATTTCTTAATTAGAATTTTTCACTGGCTTATAGAATGGAATACCTAAAGATGTTAAAAGAGTTCTTGCTCTTTCATCAGAACCAGCAGTGGTTCTAAAAGTAATATGGAATCCAAACAAATTTGGAAATAATTCTTGAAAATTTTCAATTTCTGGGAACATCTTAACTTCTTCTGGAGTCATACCAAAGGTAATGTTACCATTTCTATCCCCAGACGAATCTTTAATTCCTTTGAATGTTCTGATACGAGGTAAAACTAATTCAGTTAAAGTTGATAAAAACCGGGTCATTTCTCTTCCAGTAAGTTCTGCTTTACATCCACATTCTTTACCAATTCTAACTTTCCAATTTAACACATTACTTTTATTATAAATTCTTTTTGGTTTAACGTTGGTGATTTGGGCAATTTGTAACCGCGCAGATATATTAACCCAAGGTTCTTCAAGGGCATCCTTGTTATAAACATTAAGATTAATACCAATCAATTTTGGAATATTTGAAGCATTGATGGGTCTAATATCTTTTTGGGCACGAGTTAACCCTTTTGGATTCCTATTTCTACGATATAACGCAAATGGTGAATCAGTACCCCAACTTCTCTGCTTCTTCCCTTTTATAGTTTCGGAATCATGTTCATATAAACTTAGTAAAAGATCCGATCTAAGAGTATTTTCATAATAGTCAGTTACTCTGTCTTGATAAATATCTTGCGGTTTATAAGAAGGAGATCGAATATCAGTTTTGGGTATTTTCAAATCGGGGAATCTTTTCGATAATATGTATTTCTTAATGGGAATTAAGTGATGGACTGGCTGAACGGTGGAATATCCAACTTTGCTAGCGGTCAGGGAAGACGAGAAAGAACGAACACTCAATCTGAGACTCATGATGGTTCTTCAAAAAGCAAAAAAAAAAAAAAAGGAATTAAACAATCCACTATTTCGAACTAACTTTACTGGTCAAGGTTATGTTTAAAGTCGATTCATGAAAAATGTCTAAAACAACTTTTTGGAGGTTTATGAAAAATTTAGCGGTCTGTATGTTACGCGCGCCAGATAGATAAAACTGAAAGGTTGCGGGTAATATGGAGACTGCTTTAACTAAGAGACGAAGAAAGAATATGGCCATGTATCCAAAAAACTAAAAAAAAAAAAGAACAAAAAAATAAAAGAAAGGAGCAAAATAATCACAACTAAAAGCTATTAATTATGAATATCATCCGTCTGCAAAAAGGAAACTAGTGATGTTCCTTTTCAGGAGGATGGTATTCTTGGAAGACTTATACTGAAAAATCGACCTGCATGCAATCCAAGACGTTTCTCAACGCTTGCAATCGAGACTACATACAGGAGGATGATTTCTGTAGTTTCTTTAACAATTACTGGATCCGATCTTTTCTGTATTCAACTTAGAATTTGTTACTTAGATTTAATTTTGGTAGCCTCTTTCAAGCGGCAATCTATTTACAGGACTCAACAATAGGATTCTGGTTAAATATAGAACAAGAAAACACAAATATCCAATGAGATTCGGACTCCCATGGGACGCAGAAGATTCTTGTCTCCAATCTGAGATCCTAATGAATAATGATCGTAGAGATGATTATTACAAACAATTGGTCTCTTCATCGAGTATTGGATCGTTTAATGAGACTTTAACTCAGTTGCGAGAATCAGAATCGAACAAAATTCATCGAAAATTGAGTCAGGAAGTTGAAACAAATAAAGTTATCGAACGTAATAATCGTATCAATAAATTCAATATGGAATTCATGAACAAAGAATTCGAGACCATGGTTCTCTCGCAAGCCAATGAAGTAGAAAAACTTATAGAACAAGCGCGCTTGGAGGCAGAGAGATTAGTGAAACTTGAACAAGAAAGACAAGGTAGACTAGAGGAGGAAAGAAAGCGAATAGAAGAAGAAAAGAAGAGACAAGAGGAAATACGATTTAAAGAAAAAGAGAAGAAACGTAAAGAAGAGGAAGCATTAAAGAAGAAATTGGAAGAGGAGAAAAAATTAAAGCAGCAACAAGAGGAGGAGAAACAGAAGCAAGAATTGGAAAAGAAAAGACAAGAAGAACAAGAGCTAGCAAGGAAAGATAATGGAGTAACCAATTTCTCACTCATTGAAGAAGAATTTTTAAAATATAAACAAGACATTAAAGATATTAAACTTAATGTTGTTAACAAGTTAAAAGAACAATCTGCCGAACATAAAAAGGCGGTAGGTGTATTGAAAAGAAAAATCAACCCCAAATTTGGTCAATTATCCAACAGTTTCCAGCAATTAAATCGAATAACTACTGAGGTGATTGGGTTTATCGACGATGCTAAGCTAAATGCAGACGAGTTAACCTACAATTGGATACTAAACTTTGTTGCCAAGGCAATTGTCTCACAAGCAGAGACGGAGGTGATAGTAAAGAACACCGCAGCTTTACCATTGGCCAGACTAGCACTCAGTTTACTCAAACAATATAAAGAGCTTGAATATTATCTAAAGGCAAGATTTATCAAGAAATGTCCATTTATCATTGGATATACTTGTTCCATAGATTCAGAAGAAGGTAGAAACCGCATGGGATGGCGTAGAACTAACGAGAAATGGGAAGATGATGTTAAATATGATGAGAGAGTGGCAGGTATATGTTCATTATGGGCAGTAATGACAAGAATGGATGATTCAAATGAAAAATCCGGGTTTTTCCAATTGCTGGCCTCTTGGAAATTTGGTGCTAGAATGTCAAATATTAAGACTGAATTGTTAACCAATGCTCATTTTGTTTGTTTGAGTAATTGGTGGGAAGCTTGTGCTCTAAATATCGTTCAAGCATATAAGAACCAAGGGCTCAAGCTTTGCTATACTATTTCAGTTCTTCTTCCTGCCCTGGCATCTCAGCTGAAATATCCTGCTGCTGTAAGACTAAAACTTTTAGGAGAAGAGTTGGCAACCAAGAATAAGATAGACACAATTAAAGAAATGGAGAGGTGATGAGGTAGAGGTAGATTAGAGATTTAGATACTATAGAGCTGACAGGGGATCAGGAAAACAAACCAAATAAAGAAAATGCATCGCATGTATTAATGGCTGGAGCAGACCGAAGGCGAACCGATACGGACATCAATGGAAAGTAAAGCTGATTGTAGTATGATAGTTAGTATGATTGAGACTGGAATGCACTTGCTCTACTGGAACCATTTTTTTGCATGAACTTTCAATTGTTCAGAATTGAGGACCAGAGACAATCGATAGCGGCTCTTGTGTACTTCGGCTTGTAGAGCGAGAAGGGCCCCTAATTTAGCGCGCAGCTTTGTAAGAAGTCGCTAATTTCCGCTAACCGATACTTATCAGTATTGCTCCTACTTCTGCACATTCGTACTTCTCATTCGTAATGCTCATTCCTGCGGGTCTTAGCACAGGTCTTAGCACAGGTCTTAGTACAGGTCTTAGTACAGCTCTAAGTACTGCTCACTAGTAACATCCATTTGCACAGCTTCTCCTCATTCGCTCAAACTGACTTTTATATAGAGAGATGCAAGTGATAATTTCATCCTGATCATCTTTATCGATTCAATTCTTCTTCCAACCACTTTGGCTCCCAAGCTAACATGCTCTCCACATTTCGCTAACCAAAAAAATCCTACGCCAACCAACACCACGTGACTCACTTCAAACTTGACTTTCTGGAAACATTCTCCAACGCACGACCTACCAACAATGACATAACTATACGAAACTTGGTTCATCACAACTTGTCCACTTCCATTAAAATATCAAATACTGATAATTGTGAGCCACCATCCTGTATTCTGATTTGCGAGAGATCGCACTGTCCCTCTTTCCCTTTGATATTGAATTCCAAAAAGACCTTATTACTAATCTCGAGTGTCCACCTATTTCTTATAAAGAATTCGTTAGCGAACGAAACTATTGGATCGTCTTTCTTTTTTTCTTTTCTTTTGGTATTCATTCCATCCTATCGTAAACATCTTAGAGTGATTCTTTCAAATGGAGAAAGACAAGAGATCCTCCAAATTATTCGGGTCCAGAATTTCGTCGATTTTCAACCCCCTCACAAATCCAAACGCTCATGAATTACAATCTTCAGTTCAGAAACATCCTGAGACTTCATTGCAACATCAGGAACAATCCAAGTCAATTAACCATAAAAAGCAGAGTCAACCAAGTCAAGCGCCAGTAACTCCGAAAAGAAGCAATGCATTGAACACCTCGTCGCTAAGTGGAGGAGTATCCCCGTCACCTAATCCATTATCACATCCTCCATTAAGTAACTCCAATCGTGACTCTATTCAATCTTCAATTACAGGGACTACCCCAAGCTTAAGATCAGATGGATCTATGAGTGTGCTACGTCCCATGACTGTGCCATCATTAGTAGATAAGTCACCTCAGCATCACATCCTAAAAAGAAAACCTCCACCGTCGGAAATCAATGAGCCATTGGACTTGGTTAGTCTGCCTGAAAGCTTCACAACTTCGCCAATGAATACAACTGAAAAGACAGTTAGAAACGATTTGCATGACATAATAGGTGTCTTAGAAAGTGAGATTGGCTTGCTATCGACATCAAATCAGAAGAAACAATTTGTTGACGGTGAAAGACATCTTGATTCTTTTCCTTCAGATTTCAGCTCCAACGATAATCTGACCACCAATATTGATCATCTAAATATAACGAGATCTGCAGCATCGTCTGACGGTTTAGAATACACAGATGCTTCACCTGATCTCATGAGTTCACCGCAAATAACTGAAAATTCTGAGAGTCTCAAACAATTCTTAAATAATGAAGTTGATGATTGCAGTGGATCCTCCCAGTCAGTTACTCAGGGTTCTTCTAATATAGTTTCACAAGTTCCGTATCCAATTGACTCTACTCCCGAGCCAGCATCCCCTATAAGTCCTTATGGCTCTCAAAATGAGGAAGTGTTTCAACGGGATTCAAACAGTCGATCTCGGTCCTCTTTAGTCTCAGCGACCTCTTCTTTGAACTTCCCAATATCCATGCAAAAGAGTAATACGTTGATAGACCGGAAGCTATCATCAAGTTCAAATACTAATAATGTGGCGATGTTTCGAAGCGATCCTTCAACTCCCAGACTGGACTCAATTCCAACCAATCGATTAACATCCACCTCCACAAATTCATCAATTCCCACAACATTAATACCAACAATTTTTAATTCCTTTGGTCATAGAAAGACAGGTTCCGTGTCGTCAATGATCAGCTCCAATTCTTATCGTAACGTCAATCTTCTGATACTCAAAAGAAGTTTGAATCTTCAACCTGGAGAAGGAGAAAGGTCCAATTATGTTTTCACAATTCGAAAAAGTGCTGGTACCGCGTACAATGAATCGCCACCAGATAAGTGGAAGCTACCAACTGGTATACTACCTGTTGATAAGAGTGCCAATTATGGTTTATCTAATGGTAGATATATCCGTCTTGCAGGAGGTGTATCACAAGGAAGATCCAAGAAGGCCAGTGGAGTGGAATTGAAACATGGTCATTTGGCTCCTAGATTGTTAGCAGCAGAAGTTGACGACACTGATAGTACAGTTGCAGGGATGCATTCACGACTTGGTAGAGCCGGAACAAGCAGTATTTTCCCATCAACTACCAAATCTGACGTCAGATCAAGTAATTCAAGTATCACTGGATCGACTTTTACAGTTGGAAATTCAGTTATTGGAGCTTCCGCCACCCAAATAAGCACAACTTCTCTGAGAAATTCTTTTGGAAAAACCACTGGAGACGGTTCAATGATGATGGACTCACAGAGCTTTGTTACCGAGGGAGAAACCTCTACTTTATCTGGACGAACAAGATCTTCATCAGATCTATCGGGGAGTATATCCGATACCAATATTGGATACTATCAACATCCAGGTTATAAATATAGTGATGATGAAGACAATGAAGAAGAGGTTGATATTTCAAATGAAATTGACGAAGATAATGGAACTGATGTGGAGTCTCATAATATAGATTCTCCATCTTCACCTAATGGGTATCATTTTGATTATGACCAAAGACCTAGACTTGTTTTGGCGAATCCAGACGACTCCGACAGTGACTAAAATTGAAGAATTGAATCTGTGGCACTGACCGAACTAGAAAGAAGAAAAACTAATATGCAACGCGCAACGAATTATTAACATGTAGTCCATGTAAACTGATATGCTATGTATATATCTATCGTAGTCTTCCATTCAGCAGACGTAGAGTAACCGCTACGAACTGTCTGAATAACCATCAACTAACAGACGGAGCCATAGCCATTTTTTTTTTATTTTTCGCAACCAAATCAAACTAAAAATACACATCACGTGATACAATTTTGACGACGTGTCTTGCTCAAGAACCCAAAGACAAAATTAAACACGTATAAACACGAAACAGTAACCAGAATAGTTGACGAAACATTCAGAATTGTAAGTACAAATAGAAGTCAATCAGACTTTCGATCACAAGAGGTACGGTTGGAGGAGTATCTATTAAGCACCGAATTTGTTTTGGATTCAAACCCACACAGTTTGAAAGTTTTATGTGTTGATGAACTGATCACTGGATCAAACATCAGTTATCAGTTACCATTCTTACCATGATCAATGCATGGAGTCCACTTTAAGTATCAATCATGGTATTAAACGGAAGTTCAAGATACGTACAAGAGGAGTCGATTTGTACTCTTTGAGGGTTCTCAATCAGATCGCCATTGCTCATCTATTGGCCCCCATATTATAAATTGATGTGTCGATTCAACAATTTACAATACCTGTTTAGACGTAAATTGCCTTCAAATGTTCTTATACTCCACTCATAAACCCTTTAACTTGTCTTGATTAATTCAGCTGCAACATTTCACAATTATTGTAAACCATTTGGTCCAATGATACTAACATTATAGATGTCGAATACCGGTTATACGCTCATTTATGAGCCTAACTCGGCGGCCAAGAAATCTGTCAGCGAGTTCAAAACTTTACTTGAAAAGAGTAAAGATGATATCAAAATTGACACCATGAAGCAAATCTTAATAACTATGCTTAATGGGGATCCTCTCACCGATCTTCTAATGCACATTATTAGATTTGTTATGCCATCAAAGAATAAAGAATTGAAGAAACTCTTATACTTCTACTGGGAGGTTTGTCCTAAGGTGGACGAAAAGGGTAAATTGAGACAGGAAATGATTCTTGTATGTAACGCTATCCAGAGAGATTTACAACATCCAAGTGAATTCGTAAGGGGTAATACTCTTAGATTTCTTAATAAATTGAAAGAACCTGATTTATTAGAAACTTTAGTACCCAATGTTCGTCAATGTCTTGAACATAGACATGCTTACGTTAGAAAAAATGCAGTTTTTGCTCTTTATTCTATCTTTAAAGTTTCAGATCATTTAGTTCCTGATGCAGATGAATTGATCTATAGATTTCTTTACGAGGAAACTGATTCAGTTTGTAAAAGAAATGCCTTTGTATGCTTAGGAGAATTAAACCGAGAAGCAAGTTTAAAATATTTACAAGATAACATCAACTCAATTGATTCATTAGATCCAGTACTTCAATTGTCTTTTATCGAGTTTATTCGTAAGGATGGTACTACAGGTGAAGGATCCTCTAATGATATTTTGAAGCAACAATACACTCAGATAATTGAAGAAGTCATTGAGTCAAGTACTTCTAACGTTGTGATTTATGAAGCCTGTACTGCTTTGACCAAACTTACCTCAAATTCTCAAGCAATTCTTTTGGCAGGAAATAAATTTGTTGATTTGGCAACAAATGAAGCTGATAACAATGTAAAGATTATCACTTTAGAGAGAATCAATGATTTATACAAATCGCACCCTGGTGTTTTACAAGATCTTTCGTTAGATATTTTGAGAGTTTTAAACAGTCAAGATTTAGGTGTACGTAAGAAGGCCCTTGATGTGACCTTGCAATTCGTCACCAGTAGAAATGTTGAAGATGTGGTCAAATTATTAAAGAAGGAATTACAAAAAACTGCTTCCAGTAATGCAGATAGTGCATCAGAATATAGACAATTACTTATCAATGCTACCCATCAACTTGCAATTAAATTTGCTGAAGTAGCAGCTAATGTTGTTGATTTATTACTTGAATCAATGAATGACTTAAATACTTCAACTGCATATGAAGTTATAACCTTTGTCAAGGAAGTTGTTGAAAAGTTCCCTGATCTTAGACAATCAATTGTCAGTAGATTGATTCATTCTTTGGGATCGGTGAAAAGTGGTAAGATTTTCAGAGGTTCTTTATGGATCATTGGTGAATATAGTATTGAAGAAAAATTAATTCAAGAAGCCTGGAAATATATCCGTTCAAGTGTTGGAGAAGTTCCAATTCTTGCAAGTGAGAAGAGGGCAAAATTATTAAAATCGTCCAATGAAACTGACGGTGATGAAGATGATAATGATGCAAGCAAATCTCACAAAAGAACTGGCCCTATTATAAATCCAGATGGTACTTATGCTACTGAGAATGCTTTGACCACAGATAAAACCGAAGAATCAGATAATGAATCTAAACCTCCAATTCGTAAATTAATCTTAGGTGGAGATTTCTATTTAGGAGCTGTATTGGCTTCCACTTTGGTGAAATTGGTCTTGAGATTGAAAAGAAACTCAACTAAAGATAACATTTTAAACGCATTGAAAGCTGAAGCTTTATTAATTATGGTTTCCATATTGAGAGTTGGTGAGTCAAGCTTTGTTGCAAAGAAAATAGATGAAGGTTCAGCAGGAAGAATATATTCCTGTATTACTTTCTTGACTGATGATGATGAAAAGGATATAAAATCAATCGAAATCGGATTTTTGGATGATACAAGAGAGGCTTTCAAGACACAGATTGAGGAAGAAGAGGCAAAGAAAGCAGAAGCAGAAGCTAAAGCTTTCCACAAGAATGCAGAACAAATAGATGATTCCATTGAATTTGAACAATTTACCAATGTTAACTCGAAGAGTAAGTCAAATGGATCTGAAGGTGATGATAATGACATAGTTGCATTGACTGAAGTTAAAAAGGAAGCTTTAAGTTCTAGATTGAATAAAATCTTACCATTAACTGGATATTCGGATCCAATTTATTGTGAGGCATTCGTTAAGGTTCATCAATATGACGTTGTTCTTGATGTTTTACTCGTTAATCAAACCACAACTACTCTCAGAAATCTCTCAGTTGAATTTGCAACTTTAGGAGATTTAAAAGTTGTTGATAAGCCAGCAACTGCTAATATTGGTCCTCACGGATTCCATAAAGTCCAAACAACAATTAAAGTCACTTCAGCAGATACTGGGGTAATATTCGGTAATATTGTATACGATGGTCAACATTCTGATGAATCTACAATTGTTATTTTGAATGATGTTCATGTTGATATTATGGATTATATCAAGCCAGCAACTTGTACAGAAAGCATTTTCCGTAAGATGTGGAATGAATTTGAATGGGAGAATAAGATTACCATCAAATCTCAATTAGGTTCACTTAAGGATTACTTGGATGAATTAATGAAGGGAACTAATATGAATTGTTTAACACCCGGTGCCGTTATTGGAGAAGAATGCCAATTTCTTTCTGCCAATTTATACTCAAGATCTTCATTTGGAGAAGATGCTTTGGCTAATTTATGTATTGAAAAACAAAGTGATGGACCTATTATAGGACATGTTAGAATCAGATCAAAAGGTCAAGGTTTGGCGTTATCTTTAGGAGATAGAGTTGCTTCCATTTCCCGTAAAATTGTTCCTCATTCTACTTAGAGATGTATATTTGAAGAAAAATGAAAAAAAAAACGAACCAAAACCAATAAAAAGAATTATGTTGTATTTATGTGATTGATAGAAACATAAAATGGAAGTAAAGATGTTGTAGATCCAGTCTAGATACTTCATTATCTTTTTAATTCTCTTTATATATATACAGAATAAGTGCTTCGGTCAGAGAAGCCAACACTCCACTGTTCATTCTCTGACTTTGGAATAGCATTGGATTTCCATAGGTTCCAGTTACTGAACGATGCTCAATTCTTTCTTGGTTATAAGAGGTTAATGCAGGAACTGACACTATTGCTGTTAAGTAGTTATAAATGGAATGAAAATCTCCTTTGATAAAGATGGTAGTTAAGTTGTAATTGGTAGCATAGTTCGATGAATAATCGAATACCCTTATTCCACTAGATGAAGCAATTTCTTTCATCTGTTTAAGTTTTAAATATTTTATTGAATCGTTTGTTTCCTCATCAATGCTTGCTACCACTTGTGGATCAAGTTCACCATTTTCATCATCATTGTCAAAAGCTCGAACAAGAAGAGTAAGACGATAATTTGAAGACTTAAGAGTGAACCTGTTGTTAATTGCAAAATCGTTCAATTTTGCATTCAAACAAAATGATATATATATTGCTGCCCTGGACACTGAATTGACCAGACCATATATGGTAAGAATTCTATCGACTGAACCCATGACTTTTTCCGAAATAGTGACATTAGTTAACTGTAATTGCTCCTTCAAAACAGTATCTACCAGGTCTTCGGCAAAGTATGTAGCTTCTGTGTTTGATACAATTATCATGAGTGACGTTGCTAAGTTTTTATCATGGCCATTTTTTGTCGCTTCAAACTTCTTTAAAGCGTTTATTACGTTCGTATCATCTGGAATTTTTAACTTATCGGTAGCATCAGAGAGAGGCAGACGATCTTCGACTAGCAGTATATTATCGTTTTCTTGCAAGATAGGAGCTTCGTGTTTCCGCTTACGAAACTGAGACTTCATCTCCTAAAACGTAGAGCTGATCAATGATCTAATATTGTATATATAATGAGCGGTCTTGGCTAACAACTTTGATTCATTGACATCATTCAAACGAAGAAGAAATGAAGTTGAAGTAGTGATACCAAAACAAACTGCATGGATGGATCAAAGAGCTTTGATAATATATCTCATATAGCGAAGTATATGCCGGATTTTTCACTTCTTTGGTTGGGCAAGACCAAGTGATAAAACGGGATACTTGGTTAAAGGAAAGTAGTAACCAGATAAACTACAAAAAAACAAATAAAAGGAAGAAGAATTCAATTTTAATTCATTGTAATCAATTGTATTTAATCTTCCTTTTCACCTCTGCAGATCAAGACCAAATACTTATAACTTTACCCTTATTGATCTCCAAGCTGTTACTACTCTACTGTCTCATAACGGTCGTGCACCTTACAAACCCCATCGCAGAAATTTTTCCAAATTGGCTCTGTTCTACAGAGACCCATCCTTAGGAAACACCAGTTCGAATAGTTCTCTTTCAATTATCTTTTCTAAATATTTTAAGAATATATCTTTAAGATGGCTAAAAAAGAAAAGGTCTCCAAGAGCAGTTCATCTGTTGAGGAAGAAGATAATTACGACAAAAGGATGTCCGCAGTCTTAAAGTTTGCTAAACCTCTTGCACCAAAGAAATTGAATAAGAAAGTTTTGAAAACTGTAAAGAAAGCATCCAAGGCTAAACATGTTAAAAGAGGAGTTAAAGAAGTTGTTAAAGCATTAAGAAAGGGAGAAAAAGGACTTGTGATTATTGCTGGAGATATTTCTCCTCCAGATGTTATTTCACATATTCCAGTTTTATGTGAAGATTGTTCAGTTCCATACGTTTTCATTCCATCAAAGGAAGATTTAGGATCAGCAGGTGCCACTAAAAGACCAACCTCATGTGTGATGGTTGTTCCAGGAGGAGGTAAGTCAAAGAAAAATGCTGACAAAACCGATGAATATAGAGAATCCTTCGACGAAGTTGTTAAGGAAATCCCTGGTTTGTAATCGAATCAAATTATCTCCCAAAAGTATCTCCTGCTACAAAAAGATTTGCTGATGCATTGTCAGCTTTTGTCAATGCTTAATTTTACCTTCAAGCAACTGACCTGTACTTATAGTCTCGTTATTTCTATAGCATTACCAGAGCATTTTGATGCTAAATATACATTTTTACGTGAAAATACCAAGAGGAATCAGAATGATATCTTGTATGATAGCGCACTATTTGTTTGAATGAAACCAGAGCAAACTTCAAAAAAAACCAGATCGCCATATTGGACATATTAGACAAGTTTGCCATTCCTGTAGTTCAGAAATACGTTGTTCTCTCAAACTTGGAATAGTTTTTTCTCCTGAATGCTCATTACCATGGGGAAATAGCCTTACAACCTTTGGATTCTCAAGTTTTCTCATGACATTCTTTGCCCTTCCAAAGTAACAGTACTACGCATTTTAAGGTGTTAACAATTATTAAACAATTCCTTATTATTTAATTACCTATCACACTATTTAGTTAGCTTCAACTAATTTCGTTGAACTTGTATCACTCTCAATACCAGTTCTATTTTTTTCCAAAGCTTCGATTTCAGAATGTTCCCTTTCAAGAGCCTCCGCTTCAGCTTTTTGTAAAAGGTAATCTCTTCTTGTGAAATAAAATGCTACTCCTGTAAGGATTAACCCCAAAGAAGACAAACATGCTGTATAAGTAAAACCAATAAAATATTTCGGTTTATCAGCAGTATTCCAAACAAAGATTGGAACCCAAGCACCAGTAACATAGGCTAAAGTATTGGTACATACTACCACAAAATTTCTCTTCATATCATCTTGAAATAATAAACGATTAACCCATGAAAAGATTTGAGGTTGACCCCACGAAGTTGGAATTCCAATTAAGAAATAACAAAACCAATGATATCCAATTGGAATATCCCAATAAGAAAGAGATGCACAACCCCAAATTAAACATACAAAGAAAGCAGCCACGAAATAATGATTTTTTTGTCCTCCAATGAAATCTGCAATATATGAAAGAACAATTGTAACCGCTATACCTAAACCTGAAAGGATGGCAGGATAATTATTATAAATATATGATGATACTTTAAGATCATATTTCATCCAAGTGGTGAAAGTAGGTTGACTGATAGCAGTACAAGAATTATTATAACATAAGAAAAGCAAAGGGAATACATATATGTGCCAAGTACTGAAGAAACTCTTAATCTTAGCAAAGGAATACTTTTGTCTAGTATTTAATTGAGCTCCAATTCTTCTTCTTCTTTCCAAGGCAACAAGTTTATCATTCTCATTCCAATACCAAGCATTAGTGGTAGAAGGAGTATTTGGATCAACAAACATAGTATAAATACCAATTGGGAATGAAATCACCGCATCAAAGATGAACATGTATTGGAAAGGTTGGAAATGTTTATTTTTGAAATTTGTTAAGATTCTTTGTTGAAGAGGACCAGAAACAAGACCTGCTGCAACACCAGCACAAGCAAAAAATGAAGATCTTTTGGAAAGTTCATGACGATCATACCAACTTCCCACCAAATATTCCAACCCAGGGAAATAACCTGATTCAGTTAATCCAATGAAAAATCTAAGGGCATACATTCCTCTTATATCCTTCGCAGTAATCATCAATAAAGTTAAAACGGCCCATATAATTTCCAAACCTCCCAAATAGTACCTGGCAGAGATTCTATGTAAGATCAAATTAGAAGGAATTTGTCCAATAATATATCCAACAGTCCAAAGAGTTGTCATATAATTCAATTGGTTACTATTCATATTGTAATATTCATTCATACCGTTAACATAAGCAGTATTGACATTACTTTGATTCAAATTCTTAATAAAATATCCCAACATAGAAGAACTAAGTAAGAAGAAATCAAGTTTAAGGAGAAACTTCTTTTCAATTGGATGCTTATCATGAGAATCCCAAAGAAGAAGTTTAAATTTGAACCATTTTGTATTTCTTCTAGCAATCTCTTCTGGAGTATTGTCAATTGATAAGTCGATTATTGGTGTATCATCATCATCTTCCAAAGCGTTTTCAAGAACTTTTACGTCATGTCCCTTCTCATTTTGAATACTATGGCCAGCAGATCTTGGACTACTGTTATCAGTTAGAGAACCAGTATCATCAGCAGCAGTAGCTTTTGTTTTGGTAAGAGCAGAACTCTCGCCAGCAGTAAGATGACGTTTAACCGTATCCAAGAACCCCATAGTTGATATGATTGTTAATCTTTTGCTTTCCTTTTAGTTTTTCTGTTTCTTCTGTATCGTTTCTTTCTTATTCTTTGATTAGATCAACGGAAAGATAATTCTAAATTAAATTCAGTAGAGAAGCAAGAATCAGTGGGTAATCCCTTTAAAGAGAGTCTAGTAGAGGATTTAGCAGACCAAGAAAAAAAATCTATACAAGTTGCCCTGAGAAGGTTGATCTGCGTGCCATTATATATTACAACATGGAGATCTTATCATGACATCCCTGTTGCCAATAAGGAAAGTGAAAAATAATTGAACCAAAACGATAAAGTTGCTCCAAACCATCCACAATATTGCAATCGATTATCTCAACCGCCACATTTTGACAGAAACAGGGTCCAGGAATTTTTTCACCGTTGCAGCGATGCTGAGTAAGAGTCAGAAACAACAGACACAGTTGGATTCATGGGACTCCAAGACCAATTTACGAAAAACAAAAATTACAATGAATGGAAAGAAAAAGATTCAATAGCAAAAATCTAATTGTAGTAAGAGTCATTGAAACTAACAAATTGACTCCATTTTGAAATATTCGTCGACTCTATGATGTCGTTAGCACTGTGTCAAGGTACAGTCCTGGGTTTCTGATTAACCTAAAACGGATGTCTTTCGTGGGGCGGTGACTATGGCTGCAAAATGCGAATTGGAGAAATTGCGAAGTCTTCCATAGCATTTTTAAATTTAGATACACCACAGTTGAATCTGTACAGGTGATGGAATGATGATATTGTTCCGTTCGACATGGTAAACCAATGAGAAGAAAGAGATACCGAAGTGAACAAGCGAAGTAGACGATATTTTAATTTTTTTTTTTATTCGTTTCTGTTGATGAGCGGAATTGAATTGTAAGACATTTTTTAGGTTTTTGGTTGAAGATGTATTGAACTTGCTTATGTCATACCATTTAAAACAATCGAGACAAGGGGAAAGTACAACCTGAGTGGGCACAGTACGACTACAAGTTAACAACCAACAGGAAAATTTATTCAATACTGGTTTTTCAGTTTGTACATCTGGAGAAGTGGGAATCGGATCGTTGTCAGTTCACTCCGAATACAGTAATCGGCATTTGGTTCCGGTGATCCAAAATTAAAATTGCCGAATGTCTTGGAATTCATCCGAATTAATTATTAAAAATACTTCGTACCTGTGATCTGCTTAATAATCTTGACAAAATGTGGGAGATTCGGGCTTCAAATCCAATTCATGGAAATGGCAAAATTGCACAAATTTCGTCTTAGCGGGATTGACTGTGTAAGTATGATTAGGAAATCTCTATTCTAGTCAAGGCGATCGACTTGTGAAGCGAAAAATAAAATGGAACTGAGCTGATATATCTTCTCATGTGTTGGTAAACTTTGAATTGCATTATGGTGGCTGACTAATTAGTCTATGACCCCACATCACAGCTATTACTTTTCCAAACTGACCCAGATTGTGATCGTGAGCGTTCAGAGCTGGAGGTACTAGTTAGAGATGGTGGTTGGAGATGCCAGTCCAATTTCTGGTCTGAAACACAAGGTCTAGGTTACGTCCGCAAATCGACTTTTTTTTTTTTCATCTAGCGGCATCGACTTTCGACCTAAGATCTTCTCTTTCTATTTTCCTTGTACCAATACAAAAAAAATCAGAATAGAACCCTCTGTTGGTTGACTCTGGATTGGCGCATCCAAGAATTGACTATTTCTGTCAATGGTACAAGTCGCAGCAATAAGGAAGTACAGCAGCAAGCTAAGGGTATAGCCGCAAGCTTAGGGTACACACACCAGGGAGTGTAGTAGTTTAGATACCTGAGAGTATAGAAGTCCATTCAAAAGAAAATTTCCTTTAGTTTCTGGTTGGTATTTCCCCGAAACTAACAATATTTCAATTGTGCTTCTAATTTTCCGTTCAATTCCCTGCGCAGTTCAACCGTCAGAAGACTCTCATGAAACCAACACCCAAAGTTCAGTTTAGATTTCAGTGTACATCGGTTTGTACTTTAGCTGTACCTCAGTCTGGACCTCTAAATAAAGGATTATTAGTGGTTCCTACCGCTTTTATATCTTCATGTTCTGTTTCTCCATGTAAATATCCACATAGACTTCTACTGGCACATCTCTAGACACTGCCTCCTTCATACTAAGGGTACCAGCGAAGTCCAGAACTGGTGAAAGTGGAGAAATTGGGTGGTTCATTTGTGTAGTTGTTTTTCTTCTCCTTGAATCTTGTACAGGTGCTATTATGTTATGATACATCTATTTCCCTTATACAACATTTTATTCCATCTCCTTGGTGTATATATATATAGCTGTGCAACCGCTTATAGTTTACGCTGACAGTTGAATAATTTTATATTTTTTGCGGTGCGAAGACTCGTGCAGAACTTGCAGCACTCGCTCAATCTGAAGGAAAAAAGTTACTCTACCAGAGCGAATCAGTATCATGAATCAATAATGATGTATTAGTGTCTCTTGTTAATCTTTTTTCCTGAATGTAACAAGTACTATAATAAAAGAGTTACTCAATTTAACTTCACTATTTCGTGTCGGAGTCGGGGCAGATCAGATACCTAGCAATAACTTCCAAGTGCAGTCATTATTACTGCAACAGGAAACTCCTTCAACCTAAGGCACGTGACAGAGCTTATTGCTGTACGCAGGATTAGTCTAATCAGTTTTCCAACGCCTCCATCAAAACGATAAAACATGACGAGAGAGCACAAACGTGTTTTAAATTATATCTCTTTCAAAGCATATAACAATATGGGGATCAGAAAGATATTCAAACCAAAAGAACCAACCGAAGAAGAGTTGCGTAATGATTTGACCAACCTGGGAATTACAACTAAATCGACAAATAGTGCTAGACCCGAAAAGTTTGCTGCTTTTAGACAATATGCTCAAGAAAGACAAAATCAGAAACCAGGTTATGCTCCAGTTAACCCTTATGCAAATGTTCAAGTGGCAGGCCCACCAGGTGGTAATCCGTACTCCAACAAGACCCCAGAATCAGGGTCTCCATACAGTTCGAATGCAACAACTGCAAGTAACCCTTATAATGTAAATGGAAGAGAACTGTCGCCTTATGGTCAGCAACAAAGAAATGGAAATTATGCTGGCAATACTCCGGCGAATCCATATTCCAAGGCACAACCCGTTGCACTGGCTGCTGTTGTTGCAAGCGATCCATATGGATCACCATTGCGTCAACCACTGAAAACTCCAGTTGATGATCCTTATTCAAGAACAACTTCTAGAAGTAATTATGATAGAGGGCATTCACAACCAAAACAATTTGATGAAGAATCTCTTGATCTTAATAGAATTCCTTCAAATAGACCTGTTGCAACAAAGCCAATAAGAAAGCCTGCATTTGACGAGCAATCACTTGATCTTAATGAGTTACCTGAAGAAGAAGATCTTAATGTTGAACTTGATGATCTTCCAGAAGAACAGCAGGTGAATTCCGAAGATGAAGAAGTTGAGGCTATCAGACAGGATATTCGATTTGTAAAACAAGAATCAGTTGCCCTGACCAGAAATACTTTAAGAATGGCCCAAGAGGCAGATACTTCCGCAGTTAATACCCTTGGAATGCTTGGATCTCAATCAGAAAGGTTATATAACGCTGAACAAAACTTACTTTTGGCTGATACTCAAACTGATATTGCACAAGATAAGATTGACCAATTAAAAAGACTTAATAGATCTATATTCATACCTGCAACTTCAATTAATCCTTTTAATAAAAAGGCAAGATTAAGACAGCAAGAACTGAAATTGAAAACAGAAAAAGCACAAGAGAAATATTTACGTGAAACGAATCGTAAAGGAATCTATGAAAGTGAACAACGTATCAAAGAAGGATTTTCCAATAATGCTACAAGCTCAGAACTTCATCAAAAATATCAAGCAGAAAAATATCTTAGCGCTGCCAAAAGATACCAATTTGAAAATGATAGTGAAGATGATGATATGGAAACCGAATTGGCAGGTAATCTTGAACAGATTGCAACTTATTCTAAGAAATTGAAGAACACTGCATTAACGATAGGTCAAGAAGTTGACAGTCAAAATGAAAGATTGCGGAAAATTGAAGACGATGCCGATAGATTGGATATCAATGTTCATTTGAACAGTACTAAATTGAGTAATATCCGTTAGATTTTTGTAGCACACAGCATGGTGATATATACTACAATACTAATTTAATTAATAAAGATATATATTATATATTCAACTTTAAGATTTCTCATCAATCATTCTTTGTAATTTTCCAAAGATTTTATCTCTATGTATAGCCAATTCATTTTGTTCGTCATCAGGGAAAAACTTGTTCCTTTCATATTCTTCATCAATCTCTTCGAAATGATCGTCTTCCAAAAAGTCTATGCTATCATTCCCTTCACCTTCTTCATTGTAGATATGATCATACAAATCTTCAAACTGATCGTCTCGTACTTCTTGGCTATCAATATAATCGAACCCTTCTTCAGGATCTTCTATTTCATTAGGATTGACTATAAGAATCTCTCGATCCTCACCATCAGAGAAAGTTTCACTTATAGAGCCAGCATCTTCATCAGTGGGATAGTCATTTTGATAAAAATCTTCAGCATTAGAATCTTCATCATCCGAGAGGTTCTGCTTATCATCAGGGTCTTCATCAGACTGATATAACTCATTTTCTGCATCGTCAAAAAACCTTATAAATCCAATGGTTGATAAGGGATGGTTGGCAGTTGTTAAAGGTTCCAATGAAGATAGCTGGTATACATCATAGACATATTCTGATAGTTCCTGATCCTTTTCAGCATCTTTAAAGTCAACCTGATTTTCTGGTGATGCTATATTCAATCCAGAAGCATCCAACAGTTTTACACCTTCGTTGCCATTCAGTTCCTGGGATTCTATCGCTTCCAGGCGATTTATCCTATTCTTACGTCTTTTCAGCTCCAGAGATGAGCTGGGACTGGTCAATAATGAGCTTAACATATCCGATAGTTCGTGAGGTATTATAGTATCTTCTTCAAGCTGTCGTTTGGGAATAATAAATTTCCTTCCACCTTTGCCAGTTCGATTCTTTGCTTCTGCCAATACAGATTGAATCATCTCTTCAGTGACTTCAGATGTATCATCTGTTCTGGTTAAGGTGAAAACAAGACTTTCATCTTTGGTAGAAAATAACGTATCTGATCCAACCTTCCTTCTATTTGGAGTCAGAGCAACAGACGAAGCAAGGGACGACGGTTTAGATTTCTTGATATTCCGATCTTGCAAGATCAATGCTTGAAGAGGATCTTGATCCCTTTTCCTTTTAATTCTTAATATTTGAGGGGGCGATGAGAATGACATTGTTAAAGCTAGCAAAAAGCAAAGAAAACAATCTGATAAGAGGAAACAAAATTAGAGGTCACTTACTTTTGAGTTAGAGCGCTCAATTCTATCTTAGAACCCCAGGAGTGTGTACATGCGACCACACCGAATTCAACTGGTGATCTTTTTGATTTTTACTTTTTCGCAGCCAAATTTGAGAAGTCAATTGGACCACAAGCATAAGGAGATTGTGAATGATTGCTTGTGAACAGATGCTTGTGAAAGAACGATTGTGTATACCAGCTGGATTTAACAAAGTGGATTCAATGAAAACACGTACTTATCTAAGAAATTAAAAATCGCCTTAGCTAGAGTTTGTAAAATATATTTATTGAGAATACAGTAAGTTATTAAACTATTCAATTTTTGCTATCTTTGCTGATACTTTTGTTACCATTATGGGACCGCTAATGCTTACAATATTGTTTCTTCATTTAAACAAGCAACTTAGATTGTTATCAACTAAGATTTTGGGCCATTCTTTTGAACCTAAAAGAGATATAGTCGTAATTACTGGAGGGTCGTCAGGGCTAGGAAAGGAATTGAGTCTTCTGTTTTCCTCAAAGGGTGCAAAAACAATTGTCCTTGACGTTGTTTTACCTGAACTTGAGAATCAGTTGGAAGGAGTGTTTTACTATCAATGTGATGTTAGTGATTGCCAACAAGTGATTGAATGTGCAAAAAGAATTCAAGCTGAAGTTGGAACGGTTACCATTCTTATCAATAACGCTGGAATAACTCATGGAAAGTCAATCTTAGATTTGAATTACGATGAGATTGAGAAAACTATCAAAGTCAATTTACTTTCCAGCTTCTATTCCATCAAACTGTTTCTTCCAGGAATGTTAAAAGAGTCTAGAGGTTATATTGTAACCATTGCATCAGTATTAGGATACATGTCACCAGCAAGGTTGAGTGATTACGGTGCATCCAAGTCAGGGCTAATTGCCCTCCATGAATCTCTCAGTTACGAGTTAGGTCCTCCTTCAATCAACCCCAATGGAATTAAAACTCTTTTAATATGTCCAGGTCAAATTAAGACGGGGATGTTTGGAAGTATTCAAACTCCATCTGCATTATTTGCACCCGAGCTAGATTCAAGATTGGTAGCTAGAAAAGTCTTGAATGCCTTAGAATTGGGAAGAAGAGGAGAGATCAAATTGCCATTATATGGGAATTTTATGCCTATAATGAGAGCTTTTCCTTGGCCAGTGGTTGAATTTTTAAGGGGAGTGTCCGGGATGGATAAAAGTATGCAGAGATTCAAGAAAGTTTCCTCTAGATTAGGGACAAGTTCAATCTCCACCACGATTTCCAAAATTGGTTCAAGAACTTCATCTGAAGTAAGCTCATTGCTTGGAGTGAACTCAGGAGTTTAAGAATGTTCTTGACAATTTCAAAGGCGCTCTCTCTTGCAGTACCATATCTACCTTTCAAATTTCATACTTGAGCTCTCCTACATCTCTACATATATTAGAAATTCATATAGTGTATTCCTTTAAAAATTGTAACGTTTAAAGGAGTTCTCCAACTGCCAAACTTCACACAATTCCCTAAATCGTATTAATTCTTTCCTTTGGCTCTGACTTCTAATAATTGCTTTATCAACGAAACAATTGTCTCTTCAAGTCCAATGTACTTCAACCCTAAAATTTCATTAGTACGAGAGTTTTCAAAGCCTGGGGCCACATCTTTATAAACCCCAGGGTTTCCAACAGGAATCTTTCCCTTCAATTCAGGAAATTTGGCATTCAATAAATCAACAACTTGTTGGATATAGAAGGCTCCAGCCAGGACAATCAATCTCTTACCATCGGTCTTTTCGTTATCAAGTGCTAAAACGTGGGCCAAGGCAACATCTTTAACATTCACAAAAGAAGAGTTTGTCTCAGGAACAGGATCATCAGGTCCCTTTTTCAATAAAGATCCAATAACTTCATTCGAAAGATTTAAGACAGAAGAAACTTCTGAATCGAATGCTTGCGGACCAAAAACATATGGGGGGTTGACAGTGGTGAATTTGAAATGAGGTTTCTCAGTTTCAATAAATTTCCAAGCGGCCCTTTCTGCAAAAGTCTTAGAACCAGCGTAAGTCTCTCCACCAGCTAAAGCTTGCTCGTAGGTAACCTGATTCCAAGAATCTTCATTTAATACAGTATCAACACTTAAATTTGCAGTCCTAACGGCTGCAACTGAAGAAGTATAGACTAACTTCTTTACCTGAGGACCATACTTTTGAATTGCAGTTAAGACATTCTTGGTACCTTCAATTGCAGGTAATAAAACGTCTCTCTCAGGGTCTGTCAGATTCAATACTACAGGAGATGCGGTATGTAAGAAATAGACGGTGTCTTGATGCTTCTTCAATGCCTCATCAAATGCACCCGGTGCAACAAAATCGGAAACAATCTCATAAGAGAACTTAGGAGAGTTAAAGTTTTGCTTTAACACTTCACCTTTGGAAGCATTTCTTACCGAACCAACAACAGTGTAGTCTCTCTTAAGAAGCTCTAACACAATATATTGACCAATGAATCCATTGGCTCCCGAAATAAAAACTTTAGTCATTTTAGTATTAAATATGAACAACAAGTAGCGGAAACAATAGTCAATATCTTAGAATTGTTACTTAAAATGTATTTTAACTTCCTAATTGAACAATATGTTGCCCTACTTATAGTGCCCAAAAACAAAAACTAACTCTTCCCACGTATGGAAGTTGATTAATAAAATTGATTAATAATCACTGCCAGTTGCAATTTGCACCCTATTCTGTGTTGACTCACGTCAGTGCGTGTGGCTCTGATGCGGAATTTTTCAAGATTGTTTGAGTAGAGCAAGCCAACTACAAGAGAAAATCTCATGCCTTTTTTTTCACTTAATTCTGGTACATTACTACGGAATCCATAATTTGGTTGCAAAGTGTTAACTGGCTAACAATAACTAACGGTTTAATGCTCAATACTTGTTTGCCATGTTCAACTAGAGGATCAAACCACTCGTATTACTCACGTGACATAATTCTTATATGTCGTCGTAGTGTTCTACTTGAGTTCCCACTACTGTGGACCACATATACTGCCAAGTCCGTCGCCTTTTCCAAAATATTATTCAGCAACTGGTTATCTCTTTACCAACCTATTGAATTTGACAATGAGTCACGAGATATCAAAGACTTTCTTCGCTTTCGCTTTCTTCGCTTTCGTCGCTTTCGTCGCTCTGGTTGAGCCCGTCGTAAATTCCTTCACATCCCTAATCCATCTCTGTAGCAATAATCTCATTACTGAGCCGCAGATTGCACTCAAAGAAGCATTTCAACGTGACTTTCATGCATAGTGCCATGTTCGATAAGAAATTTTTCACTTCACATAAATTTTATAAAGTGGTGCCTTTTGTTCCTGTGCTGTTCTCTTCATTTATTCTGTTTTGTTTCTGTCTCTGGATCTACTTAACATAATTTGCCAGATTCTATGGACTAAATCTCATTAATCTTGCACGATAACAGAAGTCTTTTTCAACAATAGTCTTCGTTATACATTTCTTATTACTCAACTGAATATCATCAACTGGTTATCAAAAACTACTTTCAAATTGGAGGAGATAAAATTTAATCTTACCTAATTCTTTTAAAAGTACACTCACCTCATCATTAGACATCTGTATAATATAATAACTATTATCAGATACAAAGCGCTTATCATTTATTTTATTGATACTTTGGTCATTCATATCAAAGTTTCCTTGTTAATCAAAACATTTCGTATACTTCGGTCAATATGGCTTCGAAAACAATCCCACCTTTTGTCGTTGCAAACACCCTGAAATTTGTTCCAGCCTCTATTATTCACGATGGAATCAAATTTCATACCGTATCAATCTCTTCAAATCCAGCTGTAGAACATAAAGGGAAAATAATCATTGTCCATGGTTGGTGTGAGCATTCTCTCATGTATTATAGACTAATGGAATCGTTATCTAATAACGGATATGATTGTTTTGTATTTGATCAACGTGGAGCAGGAAGAACTTCTATTGGCAAATATAGAGGTCGGATTGGAAGATCTAAAGATAAGATATATCTGGATTTAGACAAAATGATTGAATACGCTTGGCTTAATCATGAAAAATCTGATAATAGAAGTATCTTTAGTTTGGATATCAATTCTGAGATCACTTGTACCTCAGACCCAGGAGTTAAAGCTGATTCATTCCAAAGTCATTGCTTAATTGGACATTCAATGGGTGGTGGAATTGTCTTAAATTATGGAGTTAAGGGTAAATACCGTAATAAGATCTCTCATATTGTTACTACAGGTCCTTTAATTGAGCTTCAAGAAAAGATAACTCCTTCTCCATGGTTACTCTATATTTTGCATACCGCTGCAAGTTGGTTTCCTAATTGGTCATACCTGACAGCCAATGGTCCAACAACTGTAACAACTTCAAAACCATGGAAAGATTATGTCACTTCTGAAGTTTTATGTCAAGGAACTGGAACTTTGGGTCAATTAAGTAACATGATTTTAAGAGGTTATGATTTGTTATATGGTGATATCTCTAAAATTAACCCAGACTTGAACATTTTAATATTACATGCCAGCATCGATAACTATACCAGTATGAAGGCACTGAAAATGTTTATCAATAGAGTAAATTTGCCTTCAGATCATAAACAATTCATAGAAATTAAAAATGCTTGTCACTCTTTATTCATTGAAGAAGATAAAATTTTCGATCAAGTTTTGCAAATAGTAACCTCTTTTTTGGAGCATTAGTATCAAAATGGAACGTAGTAATGAAAGCAAAATTTCGTTACTTACTTTTTTAAATGATCACTTTGACCACTTCTTTTTTGGAAATATTTGCAAATAATGCTAGACAAATAAAAATGAACTTAGAAAATTAAAGGCTTTGTAGGGAATGTAAGCTCAAATCTTTCGTTGTATACACATTTGCAGCTAACGTGTCTGTAAGTTCTAATGGTCTCTTATAAACTCTAATGTCAAGAAATTTATTTGGGTATTGAATCAAGTAATTGGAAAATATTTCATTATATTTTTGTCCGCTTGTATAGATTAGTTCTAAAAACGGTTCATTATTGAAAAACTCTAACAATTCTTTATGTTGTAAGGTCAAAGTCAAACTATTTTGTTTGGTAAGATGGATTCCATTATCGGAATTTTTTGGATCTTCATCGCATAATATGATCTCTAAAGGACGTAGAAATGGATCTTTAAGGACAAACTTATTTGTTATTGAGTCGTAACTGTAATTTTTAACACAAACTTGAGAAAGATCCTCTGGGATAGTTCCAGCTATGTAACATTTGATTCGATACACAAGATTGTCCAATTCCATATTTTGATTTAAATCACTAAGTGACGAATATTTATCAGAATCGATCGGAGGCAACAGTGTCGCTCTAAGCAGATCATCACCAGTTACTCGAGGTACAGACTCGGACTCGTCTATTGAAGGACTGGTGACATAATCTTCAGGGTAATGAGTATCAGGAATAATTGAATTTGGAAATTCTTCAATTTTCACTAACGATTCTGGTATGTTTTCATGCTTCAATTGTCCAGGATAATTCAAAGTTTCTGGAAAATCGGGCCAATATTTTGTCGGTATCTGTCTCTTAATACTGATCCAGTTATCATTTACAAATTCTTGGGACACGAAATTGAAGAAATTATCATACAATTGTACAGCATCGGGAGGATTGTCATTTTTATCTACTAGATCCACCGTTCTGGCATTAGCTTCTAACACTCCACCATAAGTCTTAACCTTTAAATTGATCTTCAACAAGCATACTTTGTGGGTAATATTGAACACATCAGCTTCACCTGAACCGTCAAATAGATGTTCGTTATTTACTTGTTTGAATTTTTTAAGTAAAGTGCCTAATTTCAGATCAAATAGTCCTACCTGGAATAACATTGACTTGGGAAGAGGAATGTCACCAAGTTCCATGTCAAGGGTATATTCTCCAGCAATTAAATCATTGGATGTGAAATCTGTTACATAAATTCTATTTGTATTACTTGTACGAATATATACACCATAGCAATAAAGATCTACTTGTCCTGAATCCTCGTTCAATTGGCTTATCTGAACCATCAATACTTGCAAAGCTTACTAGCTACTAACACAGAGACTGGATGTAATAGAATCTAAACAGTTTCAATATATGTAGTTAAATAAATGGTAGGAAATAAAGATTTGAACACAGCCGTCAATACCGAATTATAGTCTTAACCCTAGAATAGTTCCCTTTGTATGGTTCGTTTGGATTGCTTTCCCCAATGTATTGTGATAGGATCTACATCAGTTGCACTTTGTTGACTTTTCCTTTGATAGTCGCGAGACACAAATAGCAACCTATTCGCGCCTTGCAGAATCCAAATGAATTAGTTTCTTTAAAGAAGTACTGGACCACCCGATGAATCTTATTCAAAGGATGAAGCTAATCATTATTATGCTGTTATGTAGAAAACCTGGTAAGCTTAACAGATACATACAGACATCATGTATGTACACGTATATAAGGTCATTTTCATGGATTCATTTCCTATAGGAGAACTTATTTTGGCGGATCTTCCTTTCGCAGCCAAACTTCAACTCTACAATATTATGAACACTCACCAAAGGATAGATCTAATACATAATAAATCAATATTCACATCAATCTATTTTCTGAAAAAAACATACCACAAGTCCCCTACAACAGGCTAGTACCACTAATTCTCTAAAATAAGTTGCTTTTATTTAATTGTATACAATCTAAGAGGTCTAGTGGTAACTGCAAAACATGTTTATGAGGACAAAAGACTTTGCTGTTGCTCCTGTAAGTCTCCCTTGGCACCAGGCCAAATTTTATTGAAAAAAGACCGGACCACTCCCGGCTTCTTACTTTGAGCAATTTTGAAGTCAATGATAGAATCATAATTGGGAGGCTCTATCTCTTGTGGTGGTACATTGGATGGTATTGGGCCCAATCCATCTATTGATTCAGCATCCGATTTACTCAGTTTTACATTCTGAGGTAAAGTAGCAGGAGATAACACTGGTCCTCCGTCAATAAGGCTGTCCACTTCAGGTCTTACCAAAGCAGAATTTCTGGCTATAGAAGCAGGAGATTTACGGAATAAATCATTCTGAGGAATTGTTTCTCCCGATACTGAAGTACGGCGAGGTGCATCAAGAAGGTTACTTTGAGAATTGATTGATGTCCCATGGAATGAAAAGATTGATGAACTATCATCGAAAACTGAACCCATATCTTCAAGAGTCAAACCTTTTGTTTCTGGGAACAAGAAATGAACACATAGGAATGACAAGGCACACGAAGTTGCCGGGATCAAATAAGTCTTCCAAGTGATTGTATCCAATAATATAGGAGTCATTTCTCCCACAATGAAATTAAATAACCAATTGGTAGCTGTCAGTGCAGCTGCACCTTTTGAACGGACACTATTGGGGATAACTTCATTCATCATCCAAGGAATGGGACCCCAACTCGAACCAAAAGCAGAATTGAATACGATGACACTGCCTACTACAATCGACGGAGTGTATGTGTTGTTCAAGAACATAGCATAAGATATAATCACCAAAGGAATGCCCATGAAAACGGAACCAGTTAAAAGTAATGGTTTCCTGCCCCAACTATCAACTAAATACCATGGTGGGATAGTACTGAGGATATAAATTAACGAATTGATACCGGTCATTAAGATAGCTTGTCTTCCAATCCAGCCAGCAGATTCAAATATCATTGGTGCATAATAAGATATAATAT
Source organism: Chernovozyma sophiae-reginae (assembly GCA_030564725.1). Taxonomy (NCBI): domain Eukaryota; kingdom Fungi; phylum Ascomycota; class Pichiomycetes; order Serinales; family Debaryomycetaceae; genus Chernovozyma; species Chernovozyma sophiae-reginae. The sequence continues at coordinate 29,690 of JAKTYG010000082.1, forward strand.
TGATTCCATTTAATTGAGCAAACATTTGAGAGAAGCATGCCACTGAAACTCTTTTCTTATATCTTTGAAACATGTACCCATAAGAACGTTCACCTCCTTCAATTCTTCCAAGCAATACATTTTCTTTGATATTTCTATATTCAGTCTTGGCCATCTCCATATCAACGTCTCCATCAGCATAAAGGTCTGCGATAACAATCATTCCTTCGTGATCATGATTATGATCTAACAACCATCTTGGAGTTTCAACAATGACAAAAGTTCCTAAGAATAACAAAGTCCCCACCACACATTGTATAGCAAGGGGTATCCTCCAAGAATAATCGTTTTCAAGGTAAGAAAATCCATAATCGACCCATATACTGGTTGAATATCCAATAATATTACCAGTGAATTCTAAGCAAGCATAGAAGCCTCGATCATCTGGAGGACTTATTTCTGATTGATAACAAGGAATGATGGTTGTCAAGAAACCAATTGCTATACCACTTATAAATCTACCAAATGCTAAATTCAAAATATCCATCGAGAATGTTTGAAGTAAACCTCCAATGATGAAAATTCCAGAACCATACCTGATCGTTCTCCTTCTTCCGATAGAATCTCCAACTTTCCCAGCAATGAAAGAAGATAATAGAGCTCCAATTTCAAGAATTGCAATCATGGTACCAATTTCTGCTGGTGAAGGATCTTTATAATAATCTTTAAAATATTTATTAGTAAGTAAACTTGACATTAATCCTTGTTCAAATCCAAAGATAAATACTCCAAGGGAAACAAATATAGAAGTGAAGTTAAGTAATGCTCTCCCTACAAGGAAAGATTCCTTTATTGGGTGATGATTGGCATCAGGCATTGCTTACAGATTATAAGATGAATTGAAGTAAGGTGGGTTCAGCTAGTTAATAATAGTTAAGTATAGAGTTGTGTGCTCGGATTATTTTTATTTTTTGGTTGGTAGGTTACTTTGGCCATTCTTCTGTTCCTTAAGAGATAGGCCATTTTACGTAATCACCAGATTGTAACAAAGTTCTGGAGAATCTTTGAGATAAGCCTACGCGATTTTATCATAGGGGGAAGTACAGGACTGGAGAATTGAATATTCAGTAAGCAGAATGTATAGAAGGTTATGATTATAACTATAATCTGATTAATTATACATTATCCATGGATAATCAGAAGGGAAACAAGCAGTGAACATTAAGAGTTACGATGCAGCGATAACAAAACAACAAAGATTAGTTGGGTAGTTGGTGCCCAGTTCCTCCTTCACACTAGACAGGAGGGACTCAAGTAAGTTGCTACAACTCCCACTCCCCCTCATCACCCCCCAAACTACAAGGAAAATGCGAAACTCTGGGCTGGAACTTTAGGGAGCTTTCTCACTAAACTAGTGACTTGCAATGCGGAAGTGAACAGTAACTCGATGGGACAGCTGAAACCTTCAATGACAAATGAACAAAGTTCCATTCTCTATTGTAACACCTTCTCAAGCAAATTGAATGTATCCTTGAACGGTAATCCTACCACATTATGATAATCACCCTCCAATTTGGTCCATAGTAAACCACCTAGTCCTTGTATTTTGAACCCTCCTGCTACTTTCAATCCTTCTTCACTGTCTACATATGCCAGTAAGAATTGATCTGACACTTGTGAATCAAAAGTCAATTTGGTCTCCAGCACATTATGAGCCGTAGTCAATTGACCATTTTCCATCTTATAGATGATGACTGCGGTAAATACGTACACTATTGGATCCTCTCTAAATGATTGTAGCGTCTTCAATTGAGTCTCTTTGTCTTTTGGCTTCTCAAAGATCTTTCCATCATGAACAACTATGGTGTCTGATCCTAGAAGAATAACATTCTCTCGCGATCCTTTGATATTGGTGCTGTAAACAGACTCTATCTTTCCTCTTGCGGTATTCTCAACATATTTCTGAGGAGTTACATCTTGTTTGTTAAGATTTTCTTCGAATTCAGATGGGATGATTTCGATATCCCGTATGCCCATCTCTTGCAAGATTTCGAGTCTTCTTGGGGACGTCGAAGCTAATATGAATTTGAAGTTATTGAGCTTCTGGTACACGGGATAATTTATCATTTTACTGTTAGGAAACTAGAGTACACAAGACAGGGGAATGACAGTATGGGACCGTTTCCTAAAGATGAATAGCAACTAAGTGACAAGATTCTAGAGATTGCTCATGGATTAAAAGAGTGGAGGGAGATGGAGAAAAATCGCAACTTACAGGGAGCAAGAGACGCTATTTATCATTCTTTTATTGCTGTCTATTTTGTGAAGTTCCTCGCTGATTCTCGCCAAATCGCGCTAGTTCCTAGCAATTGCAGGCTCTAAACGTCGAATGTTTCTCAATCATCAATGAAGTTAACTCTTCTTCAGCCACAGGTACAAGTTTCTATTCCACACATTATGCCACTATTCAAACTGTTTAAATGCAATTGTAGGAAATAGAAAACAGAAACAATATTGTATCCCAGAGGAGCACATCAATACGTCTTTCTGCTACTTCATCGGTGTGCATCCTTTCTACTGGATATTGGATCATTTACTTACATCGCCTAATTACATTGAAAATTAAGTTTAGTTTAGTTCTATCAAAATCGTCTATAATTGCACTTAGAATTGTTATTTTCACGTTCTATATTCTATTCCACATTCGAGTCTGATTAATTTATATTCCCTTTCTCTATTCGCGTGAAGGCTCTGGCTCCATCGTTACCTTCATCACCAATTCATTCCTTCATTCCCGTAGCTCCTTCCTTCTTTTTGGCTAAAGTATACATTCTTTTAAGTAAAGAAGTTGCATGAGTTTCAGGTGCAAAGTCGGACTCGGCAACTTCATCTTCCTTGTCAGCCACCTCATCCTCTTCTGGACTCTCTTTAGGGATTAAAACGTTATTGACATCACAATGTATGTGTTCTCTCACCACTCCTGCTAGCTCCCCATAATCGTCAAAAACCATATCAGTTCCAACCAATTTTTGCCACTTACCTTGATAGATTTTACCATCTATAGATGAGGATGAAGAATTCAAAATATCTGCATTATTAGAGAGCTTAATAAAAGGATGATCATTATCCAATCCAACTATTTGAAACTCAGATGATGGTTTTATTACATTTGTTCTTGTTTGAGATGTCAATTCCAGGGTGATATGTTTGGGTAAACCATCATTTATCAGCTTGGAAGATATTCCAGTAGCCTGTTGATTTCTTAAAGATTTTTTTGTTAAATTCGCTGATTTGGAAGGGAATGATTTGGTTGTAGAACGATCATCAAACTGGGAAAACTTCGATTCTCCAAGTATCGGTATATCTATTGTTACATAGAAATTCTTAAGTATGTTAGTAAATATATCCACCTAAAATATCAATCTATAATACGCTACGAGTAAAATTCTTACGTACCTCCATTTCAACTTCTGCTTTCTCTGATCCTGCTTCTGGAGATCCAACTTTAGACTGATTTGCTGACTGTGCAAGTGCTCTGGCCCTTATATCTTCATCAGATCCAGCTTCAAATCCAGATTGGAAATTCCAACTCATTTCCTCTCCTTTAGTTAAAAAATCACAATTTCCATTCATTTTGAGGTCCCACTTCTTCCCAATGACATTTTGTCTCGTGTATTTATCAAGAGAACATGCACCGGCTCGTAATCTTGTCTTATTATCATCTAAATAGTCATTCACGCTTGAATGTCCCAATAATGACATTCCCAAGGCAATCTTGGTGGCTGCATGGGTAATGAGAAGAACATTATCAACTTCGGGAAATCTCTTCTCAAATTCAGGAATGAACTTTGACCAAAATAAAGACGCCCGGTCAAAAATATCCGTTTCAGTTTCTCCATCAAGACTAGGTATAGCTCCTAATCCGTCTCTTTGCCATAGTTCAGGGGCAAGTTTAGAAAAAAATTTGTTTAAAAGATCATAATCTGCAGGCTCAGGTATCACTGGTCTTCCTTTCTTGTACCATTCACCCACACCTCTTTCAAGAACAATTGGTATTGATAAAACATCTGCTATTGGTTCAGCCGTTTGTACACATCTATAGAAGGGAGAAGACAAGATTAATTGAGGTCTTTCAGACTGTGGAAACCCCATAATATATGTTGCAAGTTCTTTCGATTGGTCCACACCATGGTCGGCCAAAGGGGGGTCACTATCTACCCCGGTTGGATTAGGAGGATGAGGAGGAGGGAGCCAATTTGCTCTGTAGCCATGACGGGCGATGTATATTGATTTAAGGGTCATGGACGTTGTAGGCAATTTGAGAAAACACCAATTAGCTAATATATATATATATATATATATCTAAAGCAACCCGGATAAGAAATTGTCAGTATCAGAAACAGACGTATGAGATTCAATTAGCAAGGCTGGCACAAAGTAACTGAAGTATTATTTGTTGATGTTTGGGATTGACATCTACCATTGTGGTTCACGTGAGGGTGCACGTGAGGGTGCACGCTGGAATTCGCATAAGCAGAACATTCACAGGCAGAGCGCATTGGGTCAAGTGATGGTATTAGTGAGAGATTTCTGAGTTCCCAGGGGGGGGGGAATCTACTGTTGCTTCTAGGGAACTCAATCTTCGCGAGATCTTCGCGAGATTTTTGGAATTAAATTGAAACTGTTAGTAGCTATCAATCAGAGAGTCAGAAGGTGAATTACATTCTGACATGTTAGTCACCAAATGTGAGTCAGATTCAACTTTCAATTTCATCTTTTATTAATTACTTTCTATGTAGTTGGTTCAAATCAAACTTAAAGTAACATTTCTAATGGGTTCTCTACAATCTTCTTTAATGCCTTGATCCATTCACCACCAAGGGCTCCATCAACAACTCTATGATCAAATGTACCAGTAATTGTGATTACATCATCAAAGATGAATCCATTTTCGTTGGCATCTGAAGGAACTGCTTTCTTATCGACAGTACCAATTGCAACAATAGCAGATTGTGGAGGATTAATAATTGAAGTGAAGCTGGTGACGGCATGGTTCATTCCCAAGTTGGAAATGGTAATAGTGCCACCTTGATATTCTTCAGGAACCAATTTGCCAATTTTAGCTCTTTTTCCTAAATCTTTAATTTCATGAGAAATGGTTGATAAACCTTTAGAATTGGCATTAAAGATGATTGGGGTGATGAGACCAGTTGGAGTGGCAACTGCGACTGAAACATCAACGTTTGAAAAAGTTCTGATGATTCCTTGGTCACCTAACCAAGCAGAATTAACTTCAGGCACTCTTAAAGAAGCAAGAGCAATTGCTTTAATTAAAAGGTCATTGACTGAAAGCTTATATCTATCTTCAGCAGTAGCATTCAACGATTGACGTAATTTCAAAAGTTTAGAAACTGAAACTTGAGAAGAAACGAGATAAGTTGGAGATTGTTGAGTAGATTGAAGAAGTCTAGTAGCGATAGTTTTTCTCATGGCCGAAATTGGAGTATCAAAATATAAAGCTGCACCAGAAGTTGCTGGAGGAGGAGCAGTAGAAGTGGTGGTGGTGGTGGTGGCAGCTGGAGCTGGTGGTTTATAATTTTCAACGTCTTTTGCAATAATTCTACCATTTGGTCCGGTACCTTTAATCTCTCTAAGAGAAATTCCTTTTTCAAGAGCAATGGTTTTTGCGTAAGGTGAAGCAATAATTCTTGAAGTTGATGAAGTTGAGGTGGAAGCTGCACTAGAAGGTGCACTAGAACTAGAAGATGCACTGGATGAAGATTCAGAGGAACTAGAAGGCTCTTCCTTTGGCTTTTCTTCTGGTTCTTTAGCGGCAGGAGGAGCAGCAGCAGCAGCGGGAGCTTCTCCAGCATCAGCTCCGGTGAAATCCTTGAAAGCTGCAACATCTGATTCTTCTTCAACATAAACAGCAATTGGTTTACCTACTGGGACATCCTGAGAACCCGCAGGCATCAATATTTGCGCCAAGTAACCATCTTCTTGGAATTCAAAATCCATTGATGCCTTATCTGTTTCGATTTCTGCGATTGGTTCGCCTGCAACCAATGGTTCACCAACTTTCTTTGACCAAGAAACAATCCCCCCTTGAGTCATGGTAGGGGATAATGCTGGCATATTAATGACAGTATGTTTTGGGAATTTGGTGGCGTAACACCTAAAAGAGTTTATGGAAGATAAAGCAATTGATGGACAACAGATTCTGGATCCAGCTATACGTCTTGTAACAAAAGACCTTGAAATAGCTTGAAGGGACATCTTTTCTATGACTTGTAATATTGGAGCAATGTCAGATGATAAAAGAAGATATTTGAACAACTACACTCCAATTTTTAATGATTGAATGCGACCAATAAGCTAGTAATGATTGAATTGAGTTATCGATCCTTTTACCACTTTTTTGAAATGAATCGGACTGGTGATGATGTTGTCTATAGAACTATGCTTCCCCTTGGTAATGATTGATTGTTCCGAGAGATCTACGCAACTCTGTTTTCCGAAGGTCGTGCACGGACCCCGGACATAGATATCCGGCAGGGTAATATAATGGGAATTTTTGTTTCCAGCGGAGCGTCGACCAGAGAATAAGCGAGAGCAAAAAGGATGGGAATTGACGTCGTTGGCGCGCGAGTGGAGAGGAATATAGAGAGCCCGGATTGAGCTCTGGGGACGTAATCTCGCAGTTCTCAAGCAGCTCGCGATCAATTTTGGCGTTGACCTCATCGGTAGGTTGATTTTGCACCCAATTTGCAATTCAAGCAAGTGAAATATCCATGGTATACATTCGAGGATCACACTCAATGTCTATCTATACTTGGCCTATATATCTATAATGTAACCAGCTTCCCATAAAATTCATTCGTTAATCTCGTTTCCTTCTCAGTGAAAAAATTATCAATTTCAACATAACCAGCATCGGCTTTTATACAATCTTCTTCATATATTACATCAACTGCACCATTATTAACCAAACTATCCTTTGCAGTCTGCCACAGAAACCTGATTAATCCAAAGTCCCATCCAAAAACTTTATCCACGTGGCTATTGAGCCATTTCAGGGTATTTGGATCCGATGGATAGCCTGACCCAATTGGTGTAGAATTACTTATTGTATTAACCATATGAACAAGATACTTTAAATTCATATCTCTGGTAACTTTAGCAACTACTGAAGCAGTACTGACAATAGGAAACAAACTATCGGCTTTTTTGGTGACAGTCACTACTACTCCAGGAAATTCCTTCAGTAATTTTGCTTGATAACTACTTGGAGTGCCAACGGTATCGACATAAAGATACTTAACATTGACTCCCAAATTGATCGTTTCTCTCACTAATTGGATAGTAGCGTCATGTGCTTGTTCGTTTAAATTGTACGACCCTATACCATGATGAGCTCTTAGCATCCCACTCAGAATATCTTTTGCCGTCATGGTTCTGGTGGACCATCCTACATTTTGATTCAATTCGTGATCTTTTTTTTCTACCAATTGGAAAAGAGATTGTCTCTTTTCATCTTTCAAAGTTTTTGAATCTGCAAATCCAAATTTCTTTAATTCTTTCAGATACGGTTCTAAACAGTACGATATTCCATAAACCATAGGACCAATCACTGGACCTCTTCCTGCTTCATCAACACCTACAAACACAGGAATTGTTGGATTTTTCTGGACTTCGCCTGGTATAGCAGAATGATATGTACTCGAATCGAAATGCAATGGATTTTTGATACTGGTTACTGACGGGGGTAGCCACTCATTGAAGATAGAGGCGATTGGTTCTGAAGTCGATTGATCATATTCTTCTTGCTTTCCATTGGATTCCTTGTAAGAATTGGATGCCTTCTCTTCTGTTGACTCTAAAATAAGTATAGGATCCTCTTCTGAGATACTATCATCAACTTTTTGCCTTTTGCTTGCACTTTCGATGGTCATTTTCTTGGAAGAATAGGTGTATTTGACTTGGTGTATGGTATTCATTCTCTGTGTTTGTATTTTGATTTGAAACGCGCTAGCAGCTAACCTGCACCACGCTCGCTAAATGGTGAGCGTTCTGTTCTTTGGCCAGAGGCTCGAAAGTCCTTAAGCATATCAGAACATGGGATTACTATCTATCGAAAGGAAAGATCTCAAAACAAGTTTTAAATTGCATTGACCATTGTTTAATGGTTCTTGGAAATGTATTTGTTCAAAATATCGCTTTTTATCTAACGCATTAGACCCGTTTTAATCCCACTGATAACTCTACCCTACTGTTAAACTTAGTGATTTCCGGACCCGCGCTCTGTAGTATTTGCTTTCCTTTCAGCGAGAAACTTAGCGCGTCTGCCGCGATCAAATGTTAGCCCAGAGGATCAATGGGCTCTATTTACTGAACATTAAACGTGAGGTTTATCAACTGAAAACTACTTTAATACTTTGGTGGTGATCAATCCTACTATATTTTCTACAGCAAGGTCAATCTAATTTGTCTATAAGTCTATTGGTATATAAATTATGAGATGCTTTCGTTCTTGTAGAAGTCCCTGGAGAGATACTGGTTCTTTCTTGTTGTCTGGTTGTCAGATTATTCGCAAGCTCACAATCACAACGCCCCTCTACTTCTCTCTGTCTTAAGAAGATCTCTTGTACTTTCGTACACAACAAATGTAATACAAGTTGCCGGAACAACCCTGATCATATTAGTAGTGACCCCTTTGTAGAATCCTTTCCAACCTCCTTCATATTTCCAGATATTTTTGCAAACTTTCCTAATTGTTCGTTCACTTTGATTGATATTATAACTTTGAAGCCTGGCCTTCACCATCTGGCTAGGATACATTATCACCATACTAATGATTTTTGATGCTGCTGATGTATATATATATTGTGAAGTGGTTAATTTTTCATCCCTGGTAATATAATTTTTCATGTGATCGTAGAATGTAAACTGTAAACTTCCTTGGAACACCAGAAACATACTGGGAATGGTTCCCTTCCAAAAGCATAGTACACCTTCATTTTGCCATATCTTATAAACCCCGTCTATCAATGACTTGTAGGCATATTTATCTGTCTTAGGAGTACTTAAGATTCTGGTCTTTAGTACCCAGATTGGATTAGTTATCAATGAAGTAGATATCCCAGCTAAGGTTGAAGATGCAAAATAGTTGACCGTATTCAGTTTTGTTTTGATGATGGTTTTAAATTCAGCATATAAACTGAAATATAATGACCAAGCAGAAATATTCCCAATCAAATTAGGAGTTATACCTCGATAGTATTGAATTAATCTGAAGTAGAATGAAGGAAGGTAAGGTTTGGATGATTTAGATGGTGAGATTATTCTATGGGAGTTGTATGATTGATATTCTGATAGAGCACTGGCGTTGATCTTGGTTATAACTCTGGCAAGATCCTGGAATGGATGTTGTTTAACATCTCGAGATAGCTGTAGTCTAACCTTTATGAGATCCAAGGGATGAGTAACCACAGTGGTAGAGAACCCAGCACATAGTCCAGATATCACCTCAATTTGTCGATCACTAAAAGTCATTTAATGAGTTAATGCAATTTGAGATGTTGTCGCTATGCTATGGGGCTAATAAAGAGCAGTTCCAACGATATTTGTTTATTCTGTTTCTCTTCTTTGGATAGGATTACGTCAACTTATGAGAAACTAAAACTGTTTGAAATGTACTTGTGAGGTCGCTCTAACATGATGAAGTACTGCGAACATAACCTTCAACATTCAGTTTTAAAGTAGAAGTATATGATATATGGGAACCAGTCAGAGAGGTACACATTTATTCACGAGAACTGCTACCTACATAAACAATCTACATGAGTATGGATCTTTCCCATGGACATACTATAACCTCATACATTTGTATATACAAGACACAGAATAAGACAAGCTCTACGAGTTCATCATTCACAATTTACAAGTCGATTCCATACCACTTAAACAATCTTACCTTTCGAAGTCAATGGTTGTAAACCATCGGTTGATTTTCTGTGTGCAAATCATAACAGTAAATAGAACAAACGGTATTCCATCAACGGTAGAGACTGTGGTGTAACCAAAATCAAATTGTAAATCATTTTCAGCAAGCTAACCTGTGGTTTCTCTCTCTCTCTCTCTCTCTCTCTCTCTCTCTCTACATTCATTTCAAATTTTACTCTATTTCGTCATTCACTATCAACTCATTTCTACCGCTCGCATTCTACTGTTCGCATTCAACAACTTAAGCCGATGGGAAAGGACTCAACAAGTTGAAGATTGATGGCTTGTTTGGAGTAGCACTCCATCCCAAGTATAATACAAATGGAATGAATCCATAATGCGCAATAGTTTTGGAGTAATCTAAAACCTTTACGATTCTTTCCTTTGATTCGTCGGATAATGTGAATTGTGTAGTGGCCATCGTGGACAATTTATATATACTATTAACAGTTACTGAACAAAAGTTTCTTCTCTTTTCCTTTAGTTTGAGTTTTTCTGTTCAATGAAATAAAATTGTCAGTCAGTCGTTCGCGAAGCTCTTGGAATGAAAAAAATTGGTGAGTTTCGGGTGTGTATATAGTGCAGGAGGACTCAGTACAAGCCTTTGATTTGTCACTCTATGGTCTTTTGTTAACCGACAAACAAATGAAGATAAAGATTGATAAATTATGATGGTGTACTAGACAAATATTTAATGATCGACCTGCTATTTTTTTCTTTCTCTTTTTAATTTTAAGCGCCTTTAAATTCATCAACTAAGACTTCACCTTCTCTTATATAACGAACAGTAAATTGTGTGCCGGATATTTCAACCAAATGTTCCACATCCACATTCTATACTGATTAGGACCTGGGGAATCACCAATTCCATTTCCCATTAATTCTCGAAAAAAATGATTCACAGTACATTCAATCTTTCCTGTAACATGGACAAGGTTAATTTGCATTTTTTGACCAATTTCCTCTTGTTTCATTACTCCAAGTAGATCATTATCATTAACCAGGTTCTCTGTCTGATCTGACGAGCAACTGCCAAACCAACCTGCATGTAGTTTTCAAATTGTACCCTTCCTACGAACTATATGGCGGCAGTTTGAACTCTTTAGTACCTTTACCATAGAGTTGGTTCTTTAAGAATTTCTTCTTTGCATGAAATAAAAAACAGTATTGATGAAGGTAGTATACAAAGAGTCACCTAGAACTGTGGCCATAACTACTAGGACACATTCTTTAGGTTTTCGAGCTCTTCCACCTTCATCTCTGAAAGGATCCGATTCAAGTCTGATCCCAGTTGCTGTAGAATTACTTCCCTCCCAACAAATTACTAAAGAAAATGGCTATAAGAATATTCTTCCAAGAGATATATTTGGATGTTTAGGACTTATAGAAGTGGGAGAGAATCCTTATTTAGCGGTAATCACAGGTTCAATTTCTAATGTTGCAAGACCAGTTGAAGGAGAATCTGTAAATAAGATTTATTCTGTAGAGTTCATTTCTTTGGTTGATAATGAATGGGATTTTCAGTCAAGTCCAGAAAACATGCTGTATGATGATTCATCATCTGGTGAAGATGCTGAAATTTCTGTTCATCCATGTACTGAATTAAGGAAATTGCTTTCCAATGGATCGTTTTATTTTTCAAATGATTTTGATTTAACTTCCTTGGTTCAAAATAGAGGGATTGGCTCTGATTTATTAACAAATAAACAAAATTACCAAAAAAAATATATGTGGAACTGGTTCATGATTCAACCATTATTCAAATATAGATCGAATCTTGATCCTTTTGCACAGAAAATCCTAGATGAAAGTCATATATTTACTACAGTCATAAGAGGATTTGCCAAAACTGTTCGTATTAATAGTTCCGATTCCTTAACTATTACCTCTAAGCAATCATGGAAACGAGCAGGAACTCGGTTTAATGCCAGAGGTATAGATGATAATGGTAGCGTGGCAAACTTTGTTGACACAGAATTCATTTTTAACAATGTTTCGAAATCTCAAGTTTATTCTTTCACTCAAGTTAGAGGATCAGTTCCAGCATTTTGGGAACAAGATACAACTCTTATTAATCCAAAAATCACATTAACTAGGTCAATTGAAGCAACTCAGCCAATTTTTGATAAGCATTTCACTGAACTTTGCAATACTTATGGAGTTTGTCATATTGTTAATTTACTTTCCAAAACAAAACCTGCTGAAGTTAATTTACTGCGTAGGTATAAAGAACTTTATTATGGTTCAAATCATCGAGATGAAATAAATTTCTGTGAGTTTGATTTCCATCTGGAAACTAAACAATTGGGATTTGCAGGGGCAACTAAACTTTTACCTTTGATTGACACTTCTTTAGAACAGTTTGGATATTTTGTTTATGATTTGGATAACCGAGAAACTGTTACTCGTCAAGATGGAGTATTTAGAACAAATTGTTTGGATTGTTTAGATCGAACAAATTTAGTTCAACAAGTTATATGTCTGAATATCCTTCAACATATTCTAAAAATCTCCAGTAATACCTATAGAGATAGAATCTCATCTGAAGATATTTTGAGTAAGCATAATTCTTTATGGGCAGATAATGGAGATGCTATATCTCAAATTTATACCGGTACTAATGCACTTAAATCTTCATTTTCAAGGTCTGGTAAAATGAATTTTGCTGGTGCATTATCTGATGTAACCAAATCTGTTTCAAGAATGTATCAAAATACTTTTGTTGATAATAAGAAGCAAATTGTTTTGGATATTTTACTTGGTAAAGATGCTCAAACGGATCAAGTGGTTATTTATGATCCAATCAATGTGTACGTTCAAGAGCAACTCAATCTCAAATCTAAATTATTTTCTACATCTAAGGATACAAAGATATTTGTTGGAACGTTTAATTTAAATGCTGCAGATCCTTCTAATCATGGTATTGATCTAACCTCTTGGTTATTCCCTTCCGAAAATTTGTCGGATTATTTACCAGATATTTATGCTATTGGACTTCAAGAAATTATTGAACTTAATGCTGGTTCGATTTTGAACAGTGACGGTTCTAGAGCTTTACTCTGGGCTGATATCATTGACAAGCAATTGAATTCTCAAGGTGAACAATATCTTCTTCTTAGAACCGAACTGATAGCTTCGATGACCTTACTTTTATTTATTAAGAAATCCCAAGTTCATAATATAACTCAAGTTACTGGATCTTCCAAGAAAACTGGTCTAGGTGGTATTGCCGCAAACAAAGGAGCTTGTGCCGTCAGGTTTGAATTTGGGGTCACATCATTTGTGTTGATTACTTCTCATCTTGCAGCGGGGGTCAATGCCATGGTTGAAAGGTTTAATGATTACCAAACGATTATGCAAGGTCTCACATTCACCAGAAACTTCACTATCAAAGATCACGATCATATTATATGGTTTGGGGATCTTAATTACAGAATATCATTACCGAACGAGCAATGTCGTAGCTTAATTGAAAATGGTTCATTTGATAAGTTAACTGCTGTGGATCAATTAAATCAAGAGATCAATTCAAAGGGTGCCTTCTACGGATTCAAAGAAGGGTTAGTTAAATTTTGGCCAACTTATAAATTTGATAAAGGAACATCTAATTACGATAGTTCTGAAAAACAAAGAATACCTTCTTGGACCGATAGAGTGTTGTATATGAATACTAAACAGGGGAATAAAGATGACTTCCAACAATTGAATTATAATTCTATTATGGATATATATATCAGTGATCATAAGCCTGTCTATTCTACATTTGAAGGTAAAGTTGAATTTGTTGATGTGCCTAAAAAGAAGGAAATTGCTAAGCAGATGTATGCTCAATACAAGAAACAAAATGGAGATGAATCTGAAGTTTCACTTTTAGACATAGGAGTTCGAGATCATGATTCAAAAAGTGTCCAACCATTTGCTCAAGATACATTTTCAGCTTTGAACTTGTTAGATATTGACGACCATGTCCCCGCTCCAAGATTACCTCTGAGACCATTATCCCAAGTTGAAAGTACTCCAAGACGAATTCCTCCTCCACCAATCAGCCGCTCAAATGGTAATGGAGTATCCAACATTGGACTCAGAGCTTTGGAACTGACTCTTCCTTTAAACCAACCACTTCCACCACTTCCAAGGAAGACAAGTGCAATTCCAGTTGCATTTTCTTCTACTCCGTTGATACCTAGTAGATCAAGTTCTGTGACACCTGTTAGCTCTAAGCCTCCAACTCCTTTGGCATCAGGTAATATAAACGGGCTGGATTCTTCAGCATCTCAGCATTCGATATCATCTGCACCTATAAAACCATTGGTTCCTTCCAAACCTCCAACTTTGGTTGCTACAAAAGTCCATAGTGAATCTGTGGTGCAAGAAAAGAAAGATCAAGTGGTTGCTCCTTTGGTTCCAGCACCTAGAAGAGTAACTACGGCACGTTCTGCTCCGGTGGTAATGGGAGTACCAACTGATACTTTGAAATCGCCTGTGGGCTCATCTCTGTCCTCTCCATCTATGACAATGAATGATTGGAAACCATTGGTTCCAAGATGAAGGGCTCCTTTGACATTCCATGAATCATCATTAACTCATTGGCTTAAGTGCCCAATTTCACATCAAAATAAATACAAATGCATGCAAAAATTGACAATTGGTTAAACTACAGTCAATTGTTTGCTTAAAAATTCTCTTGTAAAGGTCGTTTGATATATACATATACACATGTAACTAGATTTCGGTGCTGAAAAATTGTGTATAGTAGTTTTGTTTTTGTGTAACTTCCTCTTTTTATCTTTAAGCTCTCCATAACTCACCGATTCGAATTGCAAACATTGAACCATTCTTTCGTCACCACAATGAGTTCGGGGTCCAAGAGAATTAAGAATATATCCATCAGTGTTCCTATACTTTACGGGAACCATGCCGTGAAATTATCACCAGAAAAACGAACGGAAAAGACTCCTGTGAATCATACTCATGAATGGACCGTATTCTTGAAACCAGCGATAAAAGGGTTTGATTTAACTCCTTTAATTAAAAAGGTAACATTCAAACTACATGAGACTTATGATACTCCTGTTAGATCTGTTGAAAGACCACCGTATCAAGTGACAGAAACAGGATGGGGGGAATTTGAAGTGATAATTAAGATACATTTTCATGCTGGAGCTGAATTAGGAATAAATGAAAAGAGTTTCCAAATCTTTCATGGTTTGAAATTACATCCATTCAATCCACAACATCCTACTAGAGAAAATGGAGAAGTTCATTCAGTATTATATGATGAGCTTGTATTTCTGGAGCCAACCGAAAAAGTATTTGAAATACTTACATTGAAGCCTCTGAACCTATTACCATATAAATTATCAGATCCTCTGAAAAGGGACCAAGAATTTTTACGAACTGATGAACTTGAAGAGTTAGCACGTTTGGATGTCTA